>VWPU01020679.1:0-36413 GCA_013398955.1 Callaeas wilsoni
CGCCGGCCCGGCGCGACCCCGCCCCCGGGCGGGGCACGGGGCTGTGAACTACAGCTCCCGGCAGCCTCTGCGCTCCCCCCCACCGCGGCTTCCGGCCAGCGCCGGGATGGCGCGGTGCTGAAAGGCGCGGGGCGCGCGGCGGCGCGCGCGGGCCTCCCAGCGCCATGTACAGGTACGGGGGCACCGGGACACTGGAACACCGGGATGCGGGGGTGCGCAGGGACACGGGCATACGAGTACCGCTCCTGGGCTGCGCGGGAGCCCTCGCGGACCGCGGGCGCGGGTCCTCCGGCTGCTTGGGGGTGGCTTAGGGGCTGCGCATGGGAACCTCGGGAACCAGGAGCGGGACTCGGGGTAGCGGGAAGGGGGTCCCGGGCGTGGGAGCGGTGCGGGGAGCACACGTGTGCGCGGCCCCGCGGGTGACCCCGGGCGTGCGGGGGGCTCTGCCCTCGGGGCTGGCGGGGGTGCGGAGTGCGCGGGAGCCGCGGGGTCCCGGGGCCGGCTCTCTCCCGCCCGCAGCGGGCGCCAGCCGCGAGGGAGCCCGCCCCACCTCCCCGTGCGTCCCGTCCCGCTGCCCGCGCTGCCGCCCCGCCGTGCGCGGGTCTCGCCCGGTGCTGTCGCGGCTGCGTCCGGGTTTGGTGGTGGTGGGAGGCTGCCGTATCCCGCCGCCTCCACTGGCTCCGCTCCCCGGTCCCTCTCCCGCCCCATGCGGGAGCGGGGCGCGCTCACTCCCTGGAGGGATCTTCCCCAAAGTCTGCCAGACCGAGCACACGCCTGCGCTGTGGCCGCCGCTCGTGCTTCCAGCGCTCACAGATCCCACACTTAGTCGCTCTGCGTGTGGATGTGGAGTACGAGTGACTGAAATGCTTCAAGGATCTCCATCATGTGTTTGGTGTCAGTCTGGCAGTACTCTCAGAGCCTCTGGGTTTTGCTGTGTCTGCAGAAAGCACCTCCAGGAGATCCCATCCTCTAGCACTAATGTTTCCACCAGCTTGGAATGGGACTCCAGCAAGACCTCGGAGCTTCTCTCGGGCATGGGAGTGTCGGCCCTTAAGAAAGACAAACTGGGCAATGAAAACACACCACAGGACCTGCTGGTGTCGTCGCCCTGCCTTCCTCCTAAACGGCAGAAGGTGAAGGACAACGAAAAGGACTTTGTTATTGTGCGCCGGCCATGGCTGCTCCGAGAGGCAGAGTCAGGTACCGTGACCGTGGTCCAGGTTCTGCTTGCCCTTCAGTCGAGATAGAGAGTGGATATCACAAATCCACACTGCTTGTTTACTTTTTTAGCTCTTATCCAGCAGAATGCCACTTTTAGATCCAGTGGCTTTCAGGCTTGGAGTGATAAATCCTCTTTTATGTATGCCTTTAAACAGGAGTGGTGTGTCTGGCTCCAGAATTGTGACTCATGAAAAGCGTGGTTCTCTGCTGCCTAACCCCGTGAGCTCCTGTGTGTGTGTGTGCTGGGCAGGTCTGCTGCATGTCCCTGTATCTGTCTGCTCTTGTGTGTGGGACATGGGTGGCACTTCGGCCCAGCAGGGCCATGTTGTGAATCAATGTCTTAAGATCGCTCAAAGAATCAGCAGCAAAGGTAACAGCAAAACTAGGTTTAATATAAAAGCAAAAGTGTGACAAAGTTTGTTGGCAGCGTTCACTCTAGTTACTAGATGGTTAAAGCACACAAAGAAAAAGCAAGCTAAAATCAATCACTCTAAAACCAAAGTCAGTCCAAAAATTACCTGTTTGGAGGCGGGAGGAGAAGGGTAAGTAAGGAGTGCAGGCTGAGGTGTGCCAGCATGGCTGTGTCCCAGCTCCCGATGGAAACAAGTGACGTGAGGGACTGTGCCAGAGAGCTGCAGGGAAAGTACATCAAAGAGTGGAAGGCTATTGGTCTGGAAAGGGACTGACAGGGAAAGAGCAGGGCTCTGGGACGCTTGAAGAGGGGGGTTACAGAATGCTGGGTTCCTTTCCCTGGTGTCAAAATGGGGTTTTAATCTGCATGAGTATGGGATGCAAAATAAATAAGGAGCTCTCCGCAGACATTATGCGGTCACACAGAAGGTGGGAATGCCTTCAGACAATTCTGTTTTTATATAAGATGGAGTGCTGGGCCAAAGGCAGCTGTTACTGAGCTCCACCACCATGAAATCTCCCATGTGACTCACGACACCTTCTGGAGCCCTGAAAGAAACTGCAATTGCACCACATCATTTCAGATAATTCTTGGAGTGGTGGCAGCATGCATGTTTTAGGAAGCAGTTTGTAATATCTGATTTTTTGTGCATATCACACAGAAGCATAGCTTACCTTGGGCTCCCTTGTAGGACTCTTGCACGCGTAGGAAGAGTGGGCATTTCAGCAGAGGGGAAGAAAAACCCCGGAGAGTCGCACAAGCCTTAGATTACAAAGGCAGTTAATAAGATGCTCATGTTTCCTAAATGAGTATGTGAATAGTGTCCATGGCTTTAGCATGTATACAAAGCTGATATTACAGGAACCTTTGCATTTGCCAGTGGTGCCTAGGCAAAGATGGTAAAACTGTCTTCCTACAATGATGAGCTGCAGGGGGAATGAATAGTGGGCTGATATCTGATTTAGGCTGATGCATAGCCTATAGAGAAACTGTAGAGGGGCTTTTAACAACCAAACCAAACAAGGCATCTGACCAGCATGAAAAAATGAACCAGCTTTAACTAGAATGTGTTTTGCTCTTTCCCTGAAGGTGTTTCTTTGGATGCACTTCCAGATGAATTGCTTTTGGCAATCTTTGCCTATTTGCCCCTAAAGGACTTGCTGAAAGTTTCTATGATTTGCAAGAGATGGCATAGACTTTCGTAAGTATTACTTCTCATCATTTAGTACTGAAGAAGATCTTTGTTTCCGTAGGCCATTAAATGGTCTGGTTCTCATCTCATTTATACATATATAATTCAATTTATGCCATATGTGAGTATGTATAACCAAAAGATGCCTCACATATTTTAACATTATTGTAGTCTATTAAATAGCTTTTCCTTCTCTGTCTGTTTTTGACACTGAAAACTTTCTGTGATTGTACTTAAAGCTTTGACCCATTACCCATTTGAACTCACTAACAAGTAAAATTCTGTGCCCTAGGTTTGATGAATCTCTCTGGCAGACTCTTGATTTGACTGGTGGGAATCTGCTGCCAGGAGTGCTTGGACAGTTGTTGCCTGCAGGTGTTACTGTGTTCCGCTGCCCGAGATCTTGCATTGGGGATCCGTTGTTTAAAACAAGCAAGTAAGGCTTTTTCTGCGTGTTCTGGATCCTGAAACTGTGTCTCAGATATTCACAGTCTGTGTGGTTTTGGTTTTAAGGTAGTATCAACCAGCAGCAGTGTTTGTGCTGTCTCGGGAGTGTGGAAGAGCTGATCAGTGGTTAGGCATGTGTTGAAACAGGAGGATCTGCGCTCACCTGGCAGTTATTTAAAACCAAATTGACATGATCTTTTTAAAAAATACCAAGCATCATAATGCCCTTGCAGTTTGTATCTTGTAGAGCCAAGAATTATCATCATCTCCAGCATTTTTATATGGTACACTCAAAAAAATCGTTTAACTCTCGCAGGATAGACTTTCAGGTGTTAAAAGGAATCAGTAGAAATATTTTCTGCAAGTTTTGCATGCTTTTAGTGTATGGGATATATTTGTGATGTGAGAAATTTATGGAGCAGGTTTTAATGAATTTTTAGTGACCTTTCTCTTTCTTCTTTTTTTTTTTTTTTTGTTAGTCTTAAAATTCAGCACCTGGATTTGTCAAACTGCACAGTGTCTGCTGCAGATCTCCACAGTATTCTTTGTCTGTGTGAAAAGCTGCAGAACCTCAGCTTGGAGGGTCTAGTGCTTTCTGACAACATCATCAAGTGAGTGACATGTTTGGGAGTATTGAGGAAATACCTTCTGTTTGCTGCCATCATTTTGTGCAGGCTAATGAAATAATGCAGTGGAAAGTTGTTTGTTCGTTGTGGGAGTCTTTTGAAATGGCCAGTTTTAGGTGCCTTCTTTTTTTTTTTTCCTCCCAATTCCCCAGAGTATCAGGAGGTTGGAGAAACTGCTCATGTCTCTAGGGTTTATATGTCCATATTCCCACAGCTAAGCTGTACAGCAGAGCTACTTTTATTTTCCCGTTTTTGTCCTCCCAAGAGAACTTTGTGTTTGGTGTCCAGGTACTTTTCTATTCCAAGGGCTCTCAGTAGCTCTCTCACCAGGTGCCCATTGTGCTTCTGCACTATTCTCACTTTTTTGTTGAACTTCACTCTGAAGTCCTGGAAGATTAAAGATTTTGTGAAGCAAAGTGTTTTTTGGTTAGACTGCAAAGACACTAATTGGTGTGCAGTCAGCCTCCTGTTCAGTCACATCAGGTGATTGTGGAGGTGCCAGGGACCATAGGTCAGATGGCAGAGACTCTGGCTGTCCTGCATTCTGATGCTTTCCTCACTCTGGGGAGGAGGAACCGAAATACAAATAAACCAGTGTAGTTTGGCTTTTGATATTACCAGTACTAATCAGGCACTGCTGATGGAGTTGTATTGCTTTCTGAACAAATGTACATACTGAGTGTAAGGGTTCTTCCAGATTTTGCTAACTGCATGTGTGCTCTAGTCTTGCAAACAAATGCATTCAGGGAATGCTATTTGGACATGTATTTTCTCCTGGAATAACCTCCATCTTGCAGAGGCGTGACATCAGAAACAGGATGGCTGATTTGTCTTTTGTGGAGGTGTAGTCATCTCTGATAAGCTGTGGTCTATGTTTATTGGCATACAACAGGAGAAGGTGAAAAGAAACCATTTCCTAGTAAACTTAATAGTTTGTAAGTATGCAGACTTGTCAGCACTGTCAAGTAAATAGACAGGTATCCCTTTTAATGTTGTGCCTTGATGCAGCAAGTACAGAGTTGAGACCTTTAGTGACTCAGGTTGGTCAGTTGATTAAAGAGGTAGTACTTCATGTTTAATGAACAATTCCCTGCCCAGGAAATTAGGTCTTAAAAATAGTCACATCCTAGCAAAGCAAGCAATGTTCTAACATTTAAATTTTATCAGATTTTTCTTTTTTTTTTCTCTCTACAGGAGCATTGCTAGGAATGCCAATTTGATTCGACTAAATCTCTGTGGGTGCTCAGGGTTTTCTGCAGAAGCCTTGGAGCTGATGTTGAGCAGCTGTTCTATGTAAGGCAAAACCAGTTTTTGCTATTCCTGAAACAAAGGATTTATTTTTTTCCTTAAGCATCCCGGTTATACTTGTATCTAGTACTTTTTTTTAATGTGCCTGTTTCTGTTCCTAAATGCCTAACAGTTGATTATTATCTGAATAGTCAGGTAATTTCTTTCCATCAAGCTATTTATTTTCTTCTTTAATAGCAAAGATGTATTTTGGTAGTTTTTCATGAGTTTTCTGAATCATCTTTTTGGGTGGGTAAACCCCATTTATGTTCCTTTGATAACATGTAAATTTGATTTTCTTTATGAAAATAGTATGTGATTCTCGCAAAGATGGAGTCTGTGTTTTGAAACTGGAAAGTGGAGTTGCAGAGCTCCCTTTGCAATCAGAGTACGGCATGAGTGACAGAGAACACTGTGCCTTTCCATGGTAGAATAATCCTTCAGTAACCTTCTAGTTTATGAAGGGCTGTGCTCAGATTGACAGCTCCAGTGATTAAACCATCTGCTGGCAGAACGTCATTGAACTGGGCCTCAGTGAATTCGGGATTTATATCCCAATCTTTTTGCTGACTTCCTGTGACCTGCAGGACAACATACGTAATCTTTCCTTCTGCAAAAGCATGTTTTTTAATCAAATTGTGAATTAGTAGGCAGCCAAAGCCTTAATCTTTCTGTTGCTTGGTCTGATTACTCAGATCATGAGCTCTTTAGAGGATGGCAGTCTGTGCAGTGTTCAGTGAATACCAGATGGCAAACCTGATCCTAGGAATGCTAGTGGCAATTTAACTGTTTTTTCATTTTATGTGGAGAGTGCCAGCTAAATGCTCTAGTTGTGCATTCACTGTGTCTTTGTCCCTTGGTTACAGCTACAACACCTGCACACAGAACAATACTTTGTCCCAGCCCCATGGTGACAGGCTATAGGTAATCAAGCACGTAAAGAGAGTTAGCTCACAGCATGACCAGTGTTTATATAAAACTATGAATTATTTTATGCTAATTAGGATTAATTGGTGTTCGACCAATGCTAATTATGGATGGTGGTTTTTCTTCTCAATATGACCATCTGTTCAGTTGTAACAGATTCAGGTCACAGACCTGATGAAAACACAGTGTTTCCTTGTTCCTGGAGAGAGCCTTCACTTCCTAAGATATTACCAAATCATTCCAGTTGAAAGTGGCTTTGGGAAGTCACTTTAATCCCTTTCCCAGACCAGAGTCTAAAATCAGTGCTGTCCAGGTGGATGAGGATTTTCTCTGGTTGGCCCTTGAAAATCTCCAAAGACAGATTCAGCTGGGTAACCTGCTGCATTCATTAGTGCTTAGTTATTGTCAGACTAGAATTTCTAGTCACAAATACAGGAAGTTGACAGTAGGCATGTTACAAGTATTTGCTTTAACAGTATCAGCTCTAACGGAAAATAGCAGAACCTGAACTGCATTTCAGCCATTCTTGTTATCAACTCTCTGTTCGTTTTTATATAGGCTGGAGGAGCTGAACTTGTCCTGGTGTGAATTCACAGCCACTCATGTCAAAGCAGCAGTCAATCATGTTACTTCAAAGGTCACCCAGTTAAATTTAAGTGGATACAGAGAGAATCTGCAAATAGCAGGTAAACAGCAGTGTGAGAAACCTTCACCCCACTGTGGGATGAAGGAGCAGGCTTTACATTTTCTTCTGGTTGGCATTCACTCTTTGTATAGAAGACTTAACAGTGTACCAACAGTGACTTTTGTGCTCTGTATAGTTTGAAGTTCTTGCTGTCAGAGACTCTTACTCATGTTTCTGGCTCAGTTGTGAAGGGTGAGATGATTTTTCTTCTGAATTTAAGAACAGTCAAGTAAAAACTCATTTCTTCTTCAGCTGAAAGGAACAGTCTTTACTTCTGAAGTAAGTCCTGGAAGCAGGACTTGGTGTGCTATGAATTAATTCCAGGAACAGTGTCTGGAAGGCTTTATTAAGGCTTCTGCTGTTGTGTCTGCTGCAAGCATCTTCTAAAAGAGAACAGTTGTAGTAAGTGCTTGAGTTTCAGACTGACATCCAGATACCAGTTAATTTCGAAGGCAAATAATCTCAGTAATCAACCTTATAACCACTTACTTGCTAATAGTTCTCGGAAAAAAAGTTGTATTAAGTTGGAGTGTAATAGAAAATGCAGGTAGGTCAAGATTTGGGCAAGGGTACATCAAAATGAACAGAAGCATAGCTAAAGGGTGAAAGTCCTTTTGTGGTAAAGAGAATTTAATTTTCGTAATGAGTGAATATGACAATAGGGCATTGGATGACATGCAGGGGGTGACCTCCCATTTCTGTTTAAGTATCACACAGACCCCTTCATGGATTCCCTTTGTGGGGAAATAGGCATATCTTCTTATCTTAGCCCCAAACCCATAAACAAATATGCTACATAATCTCCACATCAGGAATTTGAACCTTGGGTCCTCTAATTGGGCCGTTAGAGACCATGTGCTGATCTCTTCTGTTTGTCAGACACTTTCTCTGAGTGACTTTACTCTGTTTCAGTGCAATTTATCAGGCATGAGACTTGAATAGTACATTAGTAATCATAATTAAGGTATTGTTTTGTTTAGTTTCTGCACATGAATTCTGAAATAGCAAAGTTCTCTTGCATGTTGTTGAGCACCTTGCAATGGCTTTTGGGTGATAACTGAACCACAAGTGATTCAGTGCTACTTGCAGACAATGAAAAGAAAGACCAAAATTTATAGTTTAAATCAGGAAAGCCATAACTTTTTGTCATAAGGAAAGAACTTTTTGTGGGTAAAAATGGAGAGAAGGATTTGGTGCTCTGAAAGGATATTTGATGTATGGAAAACTTTAATTACTTTTTCACTAACTCATGTAAGTATTTCAGGCAGCTCACCATTACTATGTCTCAGTAGACTTCACAAATACATCATTTGAATTACTATCTTGCCAAGTTGCTAGTTGATGCAACTGACTTCTAGGGACAATTTACTGAACTAAATGTATCTGTTTTGCTGAGGGTTAAAAGAAGTCCATATAAGGTATCTTCCTAGGCAGACTATATGCTGTAAGTCTTAACCATGTATCTTTTAGTTTAAAAATTGTGCTTCAGTTGTGGGGTTTCAGTAGAGAAGATATAAATGAACATGTGTGGAAATGAGTAGGCTGTGTAAAGCACGTCCATGTTGTTACTGAAAGAGGGACTGACTCCGTGTGACCTCTTTTCAGATGTGAAAACGCTGGTGGAGAGATGTCCTTTGCTTGTCCATTTAGATCTCAGGTAAGAAGACCTGTGCAGCCAGTCCTTAAATCCTTGTGGTTCAGGGGATTAGCACTGAGGCAAGGTTGTGTAGCACTGCACATCCAGAAAATACTAAAGCTAAACCTACAAAAGATTTGCTATCTGGCATGACCTAATCTGGAGCAGGTAAGTAATTGAAGATGTCTTTGTTAACCCAGCATAAGTGTCAGATACCTACAGGATTTGTTAACTAACAAGAGATGGTAACTGATAGGTAGAATGGAAGGATTTAGATGCCTACAGTTTATTAGCCTAGCATCCAGAGAGGGTTTAAATAATTTCTGGTACAAATTTGTTACTTGGCTATGTAACTAAAAAAAGGTGTATTTTGGTTTTGACCTAGTCAGTTACAGTACTTTGAATTCTCTGTGTGAAGAACTTGCCTATTCATGGCATAAGTTCTGCTGCAGAGTATCTGTGTGAAGAGAAACTACTGCTTCACTTGCCCCTCAGTGAAAATTAAAATTCCTCCCCCCAGCACATACACTCGAGAGATGGGTTGCTTCCACATTCAGCAAAAACATACTTCAGTGGTAGAAAAAGTAGATGTTTAATAAATTTCTCTGCCTGAATTTTCAAAATACCGAACTTACTGCTGCTTTATACTTAAACCTTTAATTAATGTGTTCTCTGTACAGTGACAGCATGATGTTAAAGCCTGAGTGCTTCCAATATTTTAAACAACTCGTGTTCCTACAACATCTGTGCCTTAGCCGATGCTACCAGATATCACCTGCTGCCTTAGTGTAAGTAACCTCTAAATAGCTTTGGTTTGCTGTTTGTGCAGAGGGTAAGTGAATATAAATTTGCTTTGTTTTAGGTTTAGAATTGCAAATACTGTTTCAAAAAACTTAATGGTATGAGGAATTGGGAATAAAAGTAAGATTAAAAAACCTGACTTCCAGAACCCGTACCTTTCGAGAACCCAGACTGGAACCAAAGCTGAGCCAGTATTTCAGTGGTGTCAGTCTGTACTCACAGAACTGGCTGCTCCACGCATGCCTTGTGTCTCCTGTTAGCAGCATTATACCAGTGGTACTCATTGCTGGCATGGCAGGCTGCAGGCCTGCCAGTGACCAGTATTGATGTCAGTACCAGACTTCTGAGTGTGCAGCAAGGCTTGGAAAAGCTGGGAGAGCTGACAGTACTGGCTGGACTAGTAAGCTGTATATATTTGCTTTTGTGTGCACCTTTATCAGTTAGATTGTGACTGTTAGAGTGACTGTTCATGAGGTCATTCTGCCTTTTATTAGTATAGAAGCTATGAATCCAAATACTATAAGGAAGGATGTCAACCCAAAGGAACTGGTCAACAAGAAAAAAGATTGAGAGGAACTGGACTATTGAATATGAGGATCTGAAGAACCTTTGCTGTAGCAGCACATGCCTCAGCCGTTTGATTTTGTCCAGTACTTGCTTGTAAGATACATAGTTCACATGACAACTGGGAAAATGTAACACAATCAAGAAGCTGGGTCGGGCTACGCACCAAAATATTGCTACAAATTGGAGACTGATTTATAGTACTCAGGGACTTGTCACCTCTGAGCCACATCCTGGAACTTCATCTGGTCAATTTCCTCCACTTGTTCTAGATTTTTAAGTCCAAGGGTATGAAAGGGGCAGAATCAGTTTGTTTTCAGTCTGTGAGACAGATTAGCAAAGAAGTAATTTATTCAGCCAGTTTCCTGAAGTATCAGTACTGAGTACTAGTTTCAATTAAATATGTGCTTAAGTAGTTTACCCTCTTCTAAAAAATCAGTAGAAATGGAGTTATCTAGCTTGGGTACAGGCTGAAAAAAATCCAAAAAATGTTTTCAGTTTCATGATTAATTTCATAGTTTTCTCTTTCTAGAGAGCTTGGTGAAATTCGAACACTGAAGACTCTTCAGGTATTTGGAATAGTGACTGATAGCTCCCTGCAGCTCCTTGAGGAAGCACTGCCTGACATGAAGATCAATGGTTCTCACTTTACTAGCATCGCAAGGCCAACTGTTGGCAATAAAAAGAGCCATGAGATTTGGGGCATCAAATGCAGATTGACACTGAGAAATCCTAGTTTCTCGTGATCATGTACAATGCACCGGATGCCATGGACACACTGTGCGTTCAAGCTCCTTAGGGAAAAAGAGTGCTGGAGCACCTTTTATCATAGTACTGTTACTGTCTAACTTGGTCTTACACCCTAATGTTGTTTCATAATATATTAGGTTTTTTTATACTTAAAGCCTTTAGAAATCTGATGATCTGTGAGCAATTACAGAATATTTCTTTTGGTCTTTCTTTGTTACAGGGGATCTTTGAGAAAAAAAAAATTATGAAACAAATCACTGTAATTAAGTAATTAAGCCTCTAGCAACTGTCTGCAACTTCTGGAACAGCTTGCAGAGGTGCTAGATATCTTTATAAGGTTTATTAAGGAATTTGCAGAATTCAAAATTAAATCTATTCAATTACATAACTAAGAAAAGGCACAGTAGAATGAATTAATCAAACTTGAAAACAGTAAATTGGGGATATCTACACAGAAGCAGCTAAGAGAGCTCAATACCACACAAGTTAAGCAGCATAAAGGAGCTACAGTGAAGTTTTTATTTAGGAGGCCACAAAGGAAACGTTGGTTTTTAGTAGCCTTCATTTTTAGCCAAATGCAGTCTGAAAAGCCCATTCAGAATTAGCATCTGTAGAAATAGATGCTGGTTATCCAGTATTTCATTTTGTGGTGCTAGGTTTTCTGATTACATATTACAGAAACTTAATGTAGCTTCTGTGAGCCTGATTGTAGGTAAAACTTTCTCCAAGATCTTTCAGCTGCAGCTGATAAATTGGTAGAAGTCTTGCAGAAGGAGGGCTCAAAGGGTTCTAGATATGACCAAAACCCAGAACCTGAAACTGCTATGTAAGACAGCTAAAAGGAAGAGATGCTTTGGTGCTATCAAGAGACATAAATTTCTCTTTTATACTAGTTTGTTTGTAGTAGCACTTCACTTCTTATATTTGTATCACTAACCACTATTGTCTAGTGTTGTTTTTTTTTAAAAGTCATAGGAAAAGCTGAGTAACTGTCCAAAAAGGGAAAGAAAAAAAAAAAAACAAAACCAAATAAAGTACAGGGACAGGTAATGACTTTAAATGAAACTTTCATTTGCATCTGTTTATCAGGGTCCTCATGCATAAGCCTAGAATGTTCCAGCAGGTGTGTTCCAGCAGGTGTTTTAGCTGATAATTTCTAGGGCCAAACTTGGACCCTCTGTAGGGGATAAACATGCTGCTGTTTTTCCCATAAATGCAGTAGGCAAGCAGCTGAATTTATTCATGGATGTTTTTAAGAGTAGCCAACATATTACTGTAGGCCTTTGCATAGATATAGCTTTTACCACTGCAGTCTTGAGAAAAAGCATTCAGGAATGAATACCTGGTAGTGCAGAACAGATTAATTACTGTGGAAAGATTGTATGAGTACTAGAATTCAATATTTAACTTGACTTTCTAGAGTATAGTAAATAAAGCATTATCTTGTTAATCTAAGTTGGTTTGTTTTTTATTAAATTTAACAGTGTAAGTAAAAGGAGTTAATAATGGGCTTGTATCCCTTACAAGGAATTAATGGGCAACATACCTGTGGAAGGTGGAGGAGTGATAGGAGGTTGGAGGATACTGAATATTCTACTGCCTCAGTCTGCTACCTTAGAATTATGCCTTAAATTACTTCAAGAAGAAAAAGTACGTATTTGCAGCACAGCATTTCTGTAAATTCTTCTCCTTATGCACAGTGTAACTCCATGCAACTTCTCTTGCATTTAATGAAGATCTAAGAAATTGCTAGATTGTACAAAATGACTGATGGATGGGAGAATGCGTTCCCCGATTTGCCACTCACTTTGTGTCATGGGTTAAAAAGAGAAATTTCTCCAAGCAGTGTCGTTTAAAGGATGGGGTGTTATCATAAATACTTTCAGCATTTATTAGACTGTGCTTTAAAACCCTCTGCAGAATTGTAACAGTAGTAGGCCTTTAAATAGAAGGAATAATTCTACATACCAGGTTCAGTGTTGGAAGGGGATCAACATCACTGCTGCCTGTCTATTTAATGGTTATGGTGGCAGCTGTAGTAGGCATATAATGAAAGCCC
This sequence comes from Callaeas wilsoni, assembly GCA_013398955.1. Lineage (NCBI taxonomy): Eukaryota > Metazoa > Chordata > Aves > Passeriformes > Callaeidae > Callaeas > Callaeas wilsoni. The sequence goes on from VWPU01020679.1 coordinate 12,608, forward strand.
TCTGGATAACTGACCCTTTCCTAAGGGAAATAATTAGTAAGTAGCCCTAAGCAATCCATAACAAAACCTGCTACATTGATGAATCTCTGTACTACCGTAAATGCACGAAGGCTTACAAACCATTAAAACAACCTGAAACAGTAAGTGAGCAGAAACTGAACACGTGAAACACTTTTGAAGGTTGAAATAAGGCACAGGACAGCTTCATTTATCAATTAACTTTTTAATTTTTATTACATAATGTATAAACACCACTTGGGGGAAAAAAAAGAAGCAAAGAATAACAGGTCTAGTTTAGCAGAACACAGTGTAGACTGGCACTAAGCGAAAATACCATGGACTTGACTCAGCAGGTAGAAAGGGTGCAAAGATCACTGCCAGTCCATGCAGATTAAATCAGTGTTAAACCAAAAATCAGTCCTGTCCTGGAATACTGTCTACCAAGTAAGTTGTCTGTACTGCAATCCTTTGTCATAAAGGATCCTTCAAAAAGCTCCTACAGTTCTTTAATAAAAAGAAGGTAGCTGCTTACTATTAATTATAGATTTCTGAATCATCCTAGTCAATTTAAGTATTCACCAGTAAATGCTTCAACTGCAATTGAATTAAACTGCAATTAAATACAGACAAAACCAGTAGAGGCCACTCAAGAGTAGGTCAGGCTTCCATTTTGCTAATTTAGGAATTTGACTGAAATACTAAGTCCTAATCTAGACCATACTTTGGGGCTGTAGGGCCTGAAAACATTGCCTTTTAGTCTTGACGTTCACAATAAGGAATGACAGGCATGTTTAAGAGGTATGCTTACTGATCAGACTAACCAGTCTCCATTAAAACAGCACACAAATGTCTAAGCAGGGGATAGGATTTCTGCCATAGGTTTGCTGTGCACGTGTTCAGTACCTAAATCTGATCTAAGAGTGGCAGAGTCCTAGGAAGTAATAAATTAGTGTTAATGGCATTGGTGGGCTTGGGGTTTTTTGAATCCTAACAGCATATTGACTAGTGTACTTGACAGAGGCACATAATAAACAATCCTTAACTGGTTACAGATGGATTGAGAATAACTAGAACATCCTAGTCTGTGTGCACACAACTTTTAGAAAGATTTGTCTTTTTTGCCTTTACCTTTAGACAAGCTTTGCACATTATTTTAGACAGTAAGAGCTTTATTCTGCTAGTTCCTGAACTTAACAACTTTTGAAAGCTTATTTGGCTACTTTGATTCCCCCCTCTGGGTCTGCAGTCGTGATGACCAGACATTGTAAATAACTGGAGCACACTCAGAAGGTGAAATGTACACAGTGATAGCTTATTCAGAAATCTCCATCAATGTCACATTTTCCTAGAACTGAATGGTCTGGTCAAATCAACATCCTCTAAATTATGTTGTAAGTTCTATTCACTCTAAATGAATAGGATTCACTCTAGAAGGAAAAAAACCCTTTGTCCATTTCCTCCACCAAGAAAGAGCAGTTTACATTTTGCAAGTGGCAATAAATACACTGATTGATTGGCCACACTGGAGAACATTTCCATTAGACCTGAGAACATCTGTTGCAGAAGTCTCTTCATTCAAAGGTCATTTGAAGAAAACTCACTCTTGGAAACCAATCTGTAGTAGACAAAACACACTATTTTCAAGTCATGTAGCAGAAGAATTCCTGCTGTAGGAATATTTGTTTTGTCAAATTCTGCCTCCTCACCTAAGCAATTATCAGCACAGATTTCAAAAGGCAGTGACAGTTCACAGTTTCTCTAAAACATTTAAAAGCTCACTTGCTCTTCTTTAATCAGAGCTCTTTTTTTTCTATTATCAACTTGATTACCTAACATGAGCAGAGACGTGAAATTAATTTGTTGTCATTTACGTAACAGTAAAATTCAGCGTAGGATCGGAAATTTAAATTTTCTGCAGAAGGTAAAAACATACTGGGAAAACTGGAAGACATAGGTATTAGCTTGTGCTCCAACTCCTAGTACCCAGCATATCTTATTCTTCTATAATTTTAAGAAATTCAAAACCTAAAATTCTAAACCATTCAACTTAATAAGGCCAAATATATTTCTTAATGATAGCCACTTACATACACTAGTGTCACTGATCATCTGCTTGCCAGTTAATCCATTCAGTGAAGGAATATATCTTACTCCAAACATGATTTCTATAATTTGTATATTCCTCATGAAGGGCTCAAGAAAACCTTTGGGTTTCAAGTACCCACCTAGACAAACAGAAAAAGTAAAAGCTACCTCATTCAAGATGTATTAAACCAGACTTATACTCTTGATGTAAGTCTACAAAGTAGAAAAAATACTGGAAGAACAAAAAAAATTGCCACAAGTTGTATGAAACTACAAAGTTGTACAATTTTTGAAAAGCATACAAAAGAATTGTATTTTCATTTCTTTTACATCAACATCATGGTTTACCAAAATCTATATATCCTTGCATCAAATTGCTAGTTTGACAGTCAACTTTTCTACAAAAGTGTATGTATGAAGTATTTAGTTTCATCAGTCCCAGACTGTTACTAAAAAAACTGTACATCTGAATAGTTAATGCTACTGACTTAATACTTGAACCCATTTACCTGTGTTTACAAAGCTTTTGCGTTTGCCTTACAGCTCAAAGTGTCATTTTCACTGAAGTTAGAGATGACACTTCAGACATATTTTACATGAGATGCAAAAAGAGCTTAAGTATCAGGCTAATGTTTCCCCAACCCAAAGGAATGAAAAGCATTTCAAGATTCCTCCAAATGCTCTTGCATCCGAAAAGGCCAACTTCCAATATAATGCAGCATTGTGATATCCCCATAGTTTCCCTGTATGAATCCATAAATGTTTCAGCAAAAGACATCAGGGTCCTTCATTCTTCCAGCAGAACAGTGCACAGTGAATCCTCTGTGTCAATCAATATCGAAGCTATCGCCCCATCATTGAACTCAAAAGATGTTCCTCCATCTACAACCATACAAGCATCCCAACAACGGGAACGGACACAGACTCTGCAAAAACCCAACAAGTAAGTTATCACGAAACAGCTTCAAAATTTAAGTATTTCACACAAGCACTTACAAATAAAACTGGTTCTAGGACATTCTTTTGCTTGGGCCAGTAAATGCTTAACCACCACTTAGCCATGGTATTAAGCACTAGAACCGCCCCCCAGGTTATCAGTGCTTTGTACGGACTTAGCAAAGAGTCCGGAGAGGACTGAAGCACTTGGTCAATGGAGCCTATTGCTCCCAGGGTCTGAGAACAGCCTCTAATGTAACACTTGGTGTTGAAGGCTGACACTTAGGTGTAATTTTTAAAGAAAGCTACTGATGATCCCAGTTAACTGTGATTTACTTAATCTTCACAGAAAAGTTTAAAATTAATTTAAGATTAATATTAAATTAAGATTTAATATGCCGTCTTCATGTTACGTGAAACATATTTTCAAGTAGCAACGCTTGAGATTCAAATAATCTGGACATTAATGTAGTCTATTTTGTTACATTAATCATTCAGAGAGAGGAAAAGTAATTACAAGCACAAAACTGAAGGTCAGGATGCTCGCTAGGCAACTTCAAGAACTGCAGCATATTACTGTCAATATTAGAGTCTGACTATACCATATTTAAGTTAATAAGTTTAAGCTTATAAAATTTAAGGCATCTCTTTTAGAGCTGGACAAGACAGAATGAAGAATTTGGCTCAGAGCTCCTTTCGACTTTTTATATAAAAGGTTGAATTTACATTTAATTAAAACTGAAATACTGTATTGCTTTCAATAGTTTCTATGTTATTGTTTGTATGTTCAGTTATTCTGATCATATAACTAATGGCAGTACATGTTTATATTTAATTGTGGCAAGCTCCACATATAATCAAATCATTTAGATTGGGAAAGATACGTAAGATCATTGAGTTCAATCATTAAACAAGCACTACCAAGCCCACCACCATGTCCCTAAGTGCCATGCCTACATGTCTTCTAAATACCTTCAGGGACGATGATTCCACCACTTCCACGGGCAGCCTGTTCCACTACTTTACAACCCTTTCCATGATGAAAATTTTCCTAATATTCAATCTAAACCTCCATTAGCACAAGTGCCCTAAGTTAAAATGATGAATTACCAAATAATTCCGTTTGGAAATGCATTTAGTCCAACCTTCTGCTCAAAGCAGGCCTTACTTTAAAGATGGGTTAGATTCTTTAAGGCCTTGCCCAGTCACGTTTTGAGTATCTCCAAGAACATTGATAAGACAATCTATAGAGACAACCTGGTCGACTGCCTCACTATTCTCACTGTGAAAATTTTTTCTTTTTTTTTTAAAATCAGAATCTTACATCCTGTAAGATCATGGCTGTTGCCTTATACTCTGCTCTGAAAAGAGTTTAACTCAAGGGTCCTCTGTAACCATCCTTTGGTAGCTGAAGACAGCAACAGGATTCCCCCTTAGTCTTGTCTCCCCCAGGCTAAAGGAAAGCACTCAGTCTTTCCTTTATAAACCACGTGTTCTGGCCCCCTTATCCTCCCAGTGGCCCTTTCCTGAGTTCACTCCAGTTTGTCAATGTCTGTGTGTCTCCTACTGAGGGAAACGGCACATATCCAAAACTGGGCACAGTGAGATTCCTTTATTCTGTAAGATGGTGCAGGGATCAAACATTAAAAAGCCATGACACAACTAGGAAACATTTTCATCCTGCTGTTACAAGAACAATACTCTAGTCATTCAAAGCACAAAATGGATGTTGAAACACTTCAAGGGGAAGTCCTGGATTGCTCGTACTTTGACAGATACACAGAATGAAGTAACTCTTCACTACTGCAGCCAGCACTTACTTTGAAGAGAAGCCACGCTGACGGCTACTTGAGAAAACTCTGTTTACAATAGGCTCTCGAACACTGAAAAACATCTTTGGTTCCTCTGGACTGTAGAGCAGAGACTCATTGTAATCATTTGTTACTGTAAGTAGAGGAGTCAGCCATTAGTTTTTCCAGAGAAAATTAGTTACTCTAAGAAACACACATTCCTCCAGGGAAGAGTGGCTTCTCTACCAAGAGGGAACATCAAGTCTTGATAGATGTTTAATAGCCTTTATGTGCAAAAAAAATTACCTTTAGGAAGATTCCTTTCAGTTCTACTGTATGATGAATACTCAATAGCTTTCTTGTGGTGATTAAATATTAACTGTTTCAAATTTTAGGAGAACTGAAGTTCTCCTGAAGAGGACATATAGAAGTCTAAATAAGTGTTTTTATATCAAGTAAGACTTTTTTGCCAACTGTGCCTAGCTAATGCCTGTAGGAAAGACTATTACTTCAAGAGGGCTAAAACACTGAAAGCTGAGTAGTGCAGAATACAAACAAAATGTACTGGCCAAAGATACTTTAAAAGAAATCTTGCCTTTTTCACTAACCTTTTTGTACCAGTTCCGTGTTCAATGGCATGTTCAAACTTCCGTGCTTTTTTGCTGTGGAGCCAAGAGAAAGAGCCCTGATTAGATATATGTATCTTCATATAAACTTGGCTAGTAATGCCACATTGTTCACTCACCAATCTTAAGGATCTCTTCAATAGCTTGATGTGCAACCTTGTTAATATTATAAGACCTAGACAGAGAAGAAGGCCTGTTTGCTAAGCAGTACAACTTAGGACAAAAACCAAGCAAAACCAAAAATTTTGCACACTGATGAACAACTAAATTCAACATTTGGAGAGGAAAAAGAATGCTATTAAGTGTGAGCTGATAACAGTTTATTTTTTTAAAAAGTCTTAAATCAACTCTTGCTTTGGCATATACTTTAAAAATCCATTAAGTGAAGTCTTCAGGAAAGAAGAGCATGGGATGTAGTCTCCTTATCAATAATCCTCCTGCCTTAAAACCCCAATAACTTCTGAATAAAGTCTGCATTAAAAAACTGAAGCATGACAGCTCTAGAGACTGTGTCATTATCCTGTCTATCCAACCCTTGCCAACTAATTTCTTCTGTTAGTTCTCATTTATGAACCCAATACTTCTTTATAAATATTTCACCTCCTTATTTACACCCTAAGGTGTGGTCTTTAATCTCACAAGAACTGGTGTATATAGAAAAGAAACAGTCAGATCAGACATTTCTGCATTTGACAAGTTTGGATGAACAAGTCAACACAGCCTCAGTCGGAACTAAGCCAAAACTCCAAAAAAAGTCTCCCTCCTCTGCCTAGACTCAAAAGAGAGTAGGTGCTAACCACAACCACTGTGCAGCAGTACTGTGAAGATCTCACATGCCCAGGTCTCAATACAGCTTAAAATCCTCGGTCCAGCACTTTTGTCGTGGCAGTAAAAAGCCTCAGACTGCAATACAGATCCACCACACACCTATCAGACCACAGAGCTGCTGAGCACGGCTGTCCAAGGCTCGCTCTTACACTTACTGCCTACCTGCAAGCCTGAGCAGATGCTATCAGGATACCCTTTTACACAATTTTGGCAGCTACAGAAAGCACCTGGACATTTAAATGTCTCTCAGTCCCAGGAAGTCTGAAATTCTGGGAGAGCCCCTAGACAACAGGCCAAGGAACATCACTCCACTGAGACTTGGCCTCAGTCCAGCAATAAATACTGATTACGGCAATGGAGAGGGGCAATCCTGGAGCTTGGTCTCTGGTTCTGGGTTTGCTCAGCACAGAGTGTATAATCAAATAAAATGCGTAAGAACAGCGCTGAATTAAGACTGTACTTTCCCAAGGTACTGAACACTAGGAAAGTTTCCCTAGCATTCTGCCAATTTCATCCTTGGCAGGCTCCAGGACTAAGCTATGTTGCCTGAATACAAAATTCTGAATTACAATGAAGAGTAAAACCCAGTAACCATGGTTACAGCATGAATACTCATTTTTGAAATTCATTAAAAGCTTCTGTTCTAGTTCATCTTAGCCTGCCACATAAATCTAGTGCCTGTTGTACAATTTAAATTATAAGCACAAACACATCTCTCAACATCTCAAAGCTAAACTGATTAGACTTACATGCAGTACTGCAGCATGTTTAAACTGAAGTTTAAGTAATTTATCCCTCTGATTAAGCTAGCACAGTTCTGTGTAGATATGGCCATCTTTGTATAAGCGGAGTATTTTGGCAGAGATTGTCCCCGTCAATTAAATATGAAAGAAACAGGAGGCTTGAAAGCAGAATGGACAGTAGATGTACCAGAGAACACTTAACACTGCTTCCAAATACACGTTTTCTTAGAGCTTCTTAGAACATAGATTTTTGTAAGTTTACTGAGCTACATCATCTAAGCATTTTAATTTTAGCCAGCAAGAGTAGTTCATAGATCACTATGAAAGCTCTCTGCAACTCACAGCAGAATCTCTTTCCCTCACCACTCCCAACCATTCATCTTCACGAGTGGCACGCCACATCTTTCACTGAAATTACACCTACGGCAAATTTCTGTCTCAGTGCCACAGCTCGTCACCCTTTCAAGGCTTCTCTCCCTAGCCACAAGTCATGAGTGCCCTGCTCTTCTCATACACCTGGAACAGCTCTCAGCCATACTGACAGTGACAATATTACACTGACTTACCCACAGCTCAACAGAGTCTCAGTAAGGACAAAATTCATAGGCCAAACAGGTTCACCTAGCTTATCTGAAATGATATTTTATGTCAAAGCAGCAACATGTACTCACCATGCTTTTGATCCTGTTCCAGTACACACATTAAGCCCCGAACTCTTCTGTTTTTCCCAAGGACCATCATCAACTGATATTTCATAATAGGAGGCCCTATGAAGCGAGAATTTAAAACTGGGTTTGCAGGACTTAAAGTTCTCCCTGAATAAGACAGAACACACAGCCTTATCAGGCACATAACAATTTAGAGGGGCTACTTTCAAATCTGGATCACAATTTCACAGGCTTTGTACAGTGTTTCCCATTTGACAGCTACTTCTGATTCACTATTTTATAGCAGTTTTTATAATGGACTAAAATTACTTGCAGCATGAAATTTTAGGCACTTTTTCTGTAGTCACTTCTCATGTTAACGTATGCACAAAACCACCTCTGTGGTTCATCTGCAGGGCTTGCTGGACTTACAAATAAACCTACAAAAAATTACTTTCCTTGCATAACTGTTGCACAAAAACTGTGGTTATGCTATGATTGGGTTTCATTAAATTATGTCAAGGAACACTAAACATCTCAACATCAGAAAGTAATAGCATGGTTGAACCTGAACCCTTGATCACCTGCATGTTATTGTTCATCTGTCAGGAGATTCCTAGTGTTAGGCCTAGAGACCAAAGTTTCTCTCTACAAGCTTCAGAACATCCAAGAGTATATTTATGAACTTAACTTGTTCATATTCATAATGTCTAATTCAAACAGTGTGATACAGGCTTCAGATTAATAGATATCCTCTCAGAAATACCACATTCACTGTTTCACGCAAGACTGAGTTTCACCTTTCTTAGTAAAGAGAATTTACTAAGCTATTATTTCAGTCTGGATCCACTAGAAACACAGCTCTTGGCTGCTGTCAAACAGTTTATACTCCCAGTAACTAAGGGCATGTTGTGTATTCACTCTTGAGAAAAGGGGGAGATTAGAGAACTGGAAGTAAATTAAGAATAAGTGCACAAGCTTGATTCAGTTTAATGTAATTTTTCCAAGCTGGGTATGACAGGTTTTCTGGGTTTTTTTTCTTCAATGTACTTGTTTTTATCACTGACATGCAGAATAAGACCTTAGAAGAAGCTCTTAAAGTAATTTTGTCTAAATAAACAGCAGACCTGTGTATTTCAAACTAACAGAAGATTCATCTTTATTTAATTTAAGTCTTCAAGTGTAAGGTCCTATTAACATCACACTTTATTACTAGAGGTTTGTTTCTAGAGGTATTGTGTACCTCACATAGAGGTACTGGTTCTCAAAAACACTGGAACTAAGAGCACAATGTACCTGTGACACTCATAGTACTGGAAAACAGCATTGTGTTCTTCTATCACTGCACATTAAAGAAACTTCTTAGAATCTTGATAAAATTAGGTTTGATTTAGTAGAAAGCAGGATTTGCATCTCTTTGAGATTAATTCCTTCTGCCAGTCTGAGGCTGAAGTCCAGACAAAAAATAAAGCACCCAGAATATTTATACTGTTTCCACCAGCAATCAGTGTCCCGGGCACTGAACAACCGCAAGCTGTTAAACTCTTTAAGTGGCTGTTCTGTTGTTGCTGTTGTTGTTGTTTGGGATTTTTTAAAGATAAACAATAAAGTGAAAAGAGATTTAAAATAGAAGTAAAAGGTTGGTTGAATCCTGACTATGGATCATGTCTTTTACTGCAGCCTCAGCCATATTCCCTGTGTCCTTCTTATTGTTTGGTTCCCAAAAATGCATTGATCCTCAGGACAGAAAGCACAGTCAAAAGTATCCTGAATAAGGCAGTACCATGACTTGATACAAACACATTTCTTAAACGAAGGAAATAAACATTTTCCATCAATAACAAGGTTTCAGCCAAAGGCAGGCTGGTAACTTTGCCTCTAATGACAGAAAGGCAGAAAAAGGAGTCATGCTAAAAGCTATTTCTGCTTGGTCATGCTAAAAGCTTACGAAAAGATACTTAAGAAGATATGCAGGAAAAGAGGCAGTTTGAGGACAGATATTTAAATCATCAGTAAAAGGGAAGGAAGACAGCCAGGAAAAATGGAAGAATGACCAGACAACGGCCAGAAAACCAGAAATTAACATTACTGCACTTGCATGTCTGAAAATACACTTTTTAATCAGCAATAATACAATAATCTGTTTACAGACTAGAACTGAAATTTGACAGCAAAATCTCTTGCTGATTGTCCATTGCAATGTCATAAAAAGAAATTAAGTCAACTGTGTCTTGCTGTAACAACAAACAATTAAACATACCTGGATGAAAGAGATTCCCCAATGAAGACTTCATTGAGTGCTCTCACTGGTAAAAGATGTGGACCAGAAATATCAGACCCTGCAAATATCAAATATGAGAGTTTTGAATCATGGATTTAAACCACAAAATTTTCAGAAACCATTCACAATTCACTGGAGGACAGATTCTGCTGCCTGGATTTGTTTTCTAGACCTGATGCTCCATTTTCTTCAGACTTATTTTTTCACTGATTTACTCTGTGGCCAATGACTGTCCTTTACTGGACACAACAAATATTCAAACCAAAGTCAGCAATGACACTTAGGTTCAGACACTTTTCCCTGAAAAGTCATGGGTAACCAGGCAGAATGAAACCTTCTCTTCTGTCAGTCACTCTTCCAGCCAAGTTAAATTCACTTGCAGTGACTTAACAGACATTTCTGATGAAGCTCAGAGAATTAGACTTCATACCACAAGCTAATTAAAGGGGGTTAATAAATTGTTCATGTTGACAAGGACTTCTTAGTGAGAAAATGCAGTACTGGACATAGGTTAGGCACAGAACCATGCATCTTCCATGCACCATAAAGAAAAGAGCTGAAGGTGGTTAAGACTTATCAACAGATTCTCACTTCTAATGTCTTATTTGCTTGCTGGTAGTCCAAGACCAGCTTTTACAACTCTCAATTAACCTAACTTAAAAAGTTAGCATGTGTACACAAACAGACACACGTGCTCAAGTAGTTACAGTAACTCTAAGAGACAGCATTTTAAAAAAGATCAGGTATTTTGACGGCAGATATTTCAAATACTAAAACTTTCACAAATCCTTGTCTTCTATGTCAAGTTATCACAGCAAAGTGATTATATTCTTGTCAGATTTTAACCTACTTTGATCCTGGAATCTTTCATTTATGTGAGCCCTGCTGTGTTGCTCTTGGCTCAGCTGCTGTTCATGTAAATCCACAGGGGTTGTGTTAATTCCAGTTCCTTCAAGATACAGTCGGATTCTTTGCCGCCACTGCCACCTAAGAGAGGAGGAAGCAGTCAGTATGAAACATTCATTACAAAATTAGATAGCATCTGACAGTCTTCACTCTCAAAGCAGAACATCTTAAAATTGGAAGCTAAATATATCAAAGTCATATTTCAAGCTTTATAGCTTCCACTAGAACTTCTAAATTTAGAAATTTAGTAATACTTAATTGTAAATTCTTTACATTTACCAATTTGCTACCTAATGTTTTTGCATGTGTAAAATAAGAGGACACTGGCCAAAAGTAGTCTACAACAACTGTATGTAACAACTCTCGTTTTTAGGCATGTGATGCTAATACATGAATGAATGACTGATACAATGCTTTTGAGAATAAAGAGCTCTCAAGAATTTATACAGAAGTACATGCTGTATTTTTAACATCTTCTGTTTGTATTTGTACATGTCCAGAAAAGCAGCTCTATGCATCCCTTTATATATAAGGCCCCAAGTATCCTCTCATTTTAACAATTTCTCCTGGCCTAGGAATTTAGGGTGCTTAAGAGGAATTCATTCAAATCAAGAGAAGGATATAAAAGCCGTGTTACAACATTCAGATTTTTAAATTTTTCCCTAGAGATATCAGTTCCTTTTTCCTCTTACAACCTAAGAGATTTCATAAAACAAAGTAGCAATAGTTTTGACTAAGAAAGCAAATCACAGGAGAGTATTATGAGCACATCTTTTCCCTGTTCATACTGTTGATATCCAGGTGACAGTAACCAGTTTTTCCTGAAAGTACAAGAGACTTATGCTTTACATAACTACACTGCTAGCTCTTCCTCATTGTCATCTTTATAGAGCCTCATTTACACATCCTATCTGCCCTTTAAATTCCAAGTATGATTTTAGGTAGTCATGCAAAAAGCAAGCAGTGAGTATCACTATACTAGCCTCCTCACAACGGTCATGGCTAGAACATGTCACCTCCCCTACAAAATCAGGAAATGGGACGGTACTCCTATTATACCCCTATTCTGAGAACCTGCTACACCAATGACCATCAAGATAAGAAATGTGGGTAATCTGATATAGTTTGTCCTTTATAAATCAATAATGTTGGTTGTCTCATGGATTACAAGGTCCATGTTAACACAGACTGTTGCACTGACTGATATGTCAAGGATAAGAAGAAAAAAAACAATTGCCCTTTTCCAGTTTCTGGCAATTCACCATCCACTACAACTCCAAAACACCAGAAGCCTTTCCAGACAAGGATTCAGCTACCCACCTATTTCAAAGTTTGCTAAGGGCCAAACAAATCGAAGAACTCTCAAATGAAACACCTGCTCACATCCTTGCTTAAGAATATAGTTCCCATTATTTCAGAAAAATAATTAGGTAAATCCTTTCTGGTGAGGTTTCAGCTCCATAACAAGCAGTGACAGAAGTGTCAGCAACAAAAATACAACTTTGTTTCCAAGAAAACATTAAAATTGCCAAATGTTGAGGGAGGTTATCTGAATAAGCACTATGAGTTTTACTTAGGCAAATTAGAATGATGGGGATTAAAAGCTTCTAAATCTTAGAATCTTAGAATCTTAGAATATGTGAGTTGAAAGTACCTGTTCCTTTAACAATACATACTGAAACTTCTTCAGTTATTTATACTGGCAACTGTATTAATCTCATTTCAGAACTTTTCTATGGCATAAATACAGTTACACTTCAAGTTACAAATTTGCTAGAAGTATAAACAAAAATCAACTGCTATATACTTTTACATGAGTGACTAATTCCTGTTTGATGGTTTGTCATCATAAAAATATTCTGGAAAGTTACTATACTACAGAACAATGTCTCTTCTTAAGTAGTTATTAAAAACTCTTCCCTAGTCTGTCCTTTAAAATTCAGCCTGTTTCTTTTTAAATCAAGTGAGATTATTCTATTTTAAGAATATCTAATACTGAAAATATCAAGTTATATTCAGCATGAAGAAAAGTTTTGCCTTATATTATCTGTTAACAGAATTCAAGCCACTTTACCTCAATCACCAAAACCCCAGATGCAACACACTGACAATTTCCTAACTGTACATGTTTCATTAGCTTCTATTCTTATGGCCATCACTGTACAACATGTTTTTGAGTCCTAAAACACATAAACAAATATGCCCCTTACAAGAATGCAGTTCCTCATTTATGAATGTGCTAAGTCAGAAGCAAAAATCAATTATTGCAGGTCATACCAGAGGACTTTTTGCTGGAACAGCCAGCCAATTTTATCATTTGTATTCCAGTTTCACTCTTGACCACAAACTCATTTTTCAACATTGTAAACATCTACACAAAATTCACAGTTTGAGCCATTAAGATTTTACTAAGCTTCACCTGCTCCTTAGGAACTGCCCATGATAAGGCGTTTTCCAATCCCTCTATGTTTTTGAAAACCAAAGATCAGCGAATCCTACCTGAACTCACCACGATAAAGCTTCTGTAGTGCTTCAGGAAATGAATGTGTGTATCTCACAGGCAAGCACAAATGACCTTCTGATCTGGTAGCAAAAAATGACAATGAAAATGACAGTATTACTGTTCAGATTTGGTACCTTTGGAAAACAAAACAAAACGAATCTCCCTATGTGTTACATCTAGCAAAGCTACACTTTTTAGACCTTTATGAATCTCTACTGTTCTTGCACAGTAGCACATCAGCAACAATACACTGCTCTCAGTTCCCAGAGTCTGTGTGTCTGAGACAGGGTATTTCTCCCCCATTTCCCTCAGAAACTGTCTGTTCAGCTAATAATCCTGCAGGAATATGTATACAGTAGTATAGTTCCTGTCACCATTCTAGGCAAGCAATTTAAACTTAATAAACCTGCCAGGTGAGAAAAAAAATTTCCTCCATTTACACACAATTAGCAATATGAACAGCTAAGCAACATGCCTGAGACCAAAAGAATCTCATCTCAAAACTAGAAGACCAAACACTGCTCCCTTCCATGAGTAATATGTGACAATTTGAAGGCACTTGTTATTTGAACCCTGCTAGTCAGGCTTGATAATGCTGAACAGCTACTCAGAGCATTTGAAAAGTTTTGGAAGAGAAGTAAGGTATGAAACGAATTAAACCTTTTGACCGCCACTTTATGTACTAGGAATAAATTAACTGTCAATATCAAAAGCAGAAATCTAAATCTGGACTTATCAGCAGGCAGAGCCTTGGTGAATTCTGAGTTTCACTTGCCATCCCTTTGAAGGTTATACCAACCAGGCAGTACTAACACACTGCATCCACAGAGCTGTAAGATTGATGTGGGCAGGTGGGTGCAGCTTGTGCAGAGTTTATAATAGGACAACTAAGTGCCAAGAATTGGCTCAGGAGACTGAGCTTTCTGAGATATTATATGGTTTACATGAAGAAACCACAGCAAACTTCTTCATCTCAGGCTCTACTGAGATCCATCTGCTTCACAAAGAACTAAGTTTCTGTGTGTTCAGGCATCACACTTAGCTGCTTTTATCAAGTCCTTTTTCCTTGTCTAAGTTCTATACCGCCATCCCTAGCCTCACACTTCTGGTCAGTAACAAAAGTTAACCAGCTGCAAGTGCAGTTGCACTGGTGTGTGAGAACACTTGTGGGAGTGTAACACAGTCATGCTTATCCAACACTATTTAATGTCCTCTCAGATGAGACAGAATAACTGTGGAAATTCTTCTAAAAATACAACAGATTCCCGTGGTATCTACAACCCACTAAAACAGACATTTATGCTGCCAAATGCTACAGGTATGCCTCATGTACCATGAAAACAGATGCACAGTGTGTCTAATGTTAAATAAAGTATTACTTTCCCAAATACGTTTTTACCTTTCAGGATCAGTATTTACTCCGATGACTGGTTTATATTTATCGAAGACCTTACTGGCTGCCAACAACATTGTACCATCACCTACAGAAAAAAAAAAAGATCAAAAGTTAGTTTCACTTCACATTCTAGTACCCCAAACAGAATGTACTCCAGCATTAGCATTATGTGCTTTTATATCAACAAGAATCAGGCAAGCTGGACAAAAATACAATGGGACAAAACTATTGACACCTTTCAAGTAAGAGTAGTGACAACTGAATTCAAGATGGCAAACACGACTGGAAAAAGTACAACTTATCTGACAGCTATACATGCCCAGGCAATTGAATGTGGCAGAAGCAAGCTTTAAAAGAGATTTATGGAAATTTCTGTGTGTTTATCAGCAGGTAAGAGAAATTCTTCAACAAAAGTAAATTTAGAAAGTATTGCTAAACAAAGCCACAGGAGACAGGAAACAAAACCAAATGTTACTGTGAATCACATAAAATCAATGACTTTAGCTTCACCCCATTTGTCCTCCTAAAAGGCAATTTAAAGGTCTTATTTGGCCCCAAATAGGCACATTTGGAAAAGAAGTCTTAGGTAAGTAGAAATCTTGGAAGTAGAAATCTTTAAATGTACTGGTTTCTCCAGATATTGGTATTTTTTCCTGTCTATTAAACAGAAAGACAACTATAACCTCAGTCTTTGCACAAAGATATAAGCTCTGAACAGCACGAAGACATAAGCTCTGAAAACCTCAGATGATGTATCACTTCCCAGCTGCTTGCGTCAACCATGAAAAATTTTGCCACAGACAAACTGGCACATTAGAGAAGTTCTTTGAAATCTACAAGAGTGTATTAGGATGCTTCAGGAATATACACATAAACCTTTCTACCCACTCTTCATGGTGATCAGCACCTAAGGGCAAACTGGACTAGTGGGAAGAGAGAAAGCTGTGGTCAAGCCTATTTGCCACAGATGAGTGAACACTATGTCAGAGCCCAGCAACACAATGCTGTATCTGCAGCATATCCCAAAAAATAACACTGAATGAAATGCTGCAATCCAGTATTAAAAATAAACAATCAGGTTAGTTGCTCTGTTGGTTCATCTGAAAAACACTTATCAGTGGCACAAGATGCTCAGAAGCTGCAGACTTTTACCTGTACCATCCAACTTGATACGCCAGTCACTGGATTAAGTGTGAAAGCAAGAAAGACAGTTTGAGCAAGGGGACCATGAGGTAGTATGTTAGTCTACACCTCATATCCCAAAAAACAACAAGTAGCTTTGTGGGCTACATAAAATCAAATGACATCAAGCATTTTATCCTCTTTAGTTGAAAACTATAGTAAATTCCACAGTTTATACTGTTTTACACATGAAAAACTTTTCTAGTGGCCATGCACTGGGATTCACTTCCATTGGCAACAATTTTAGATACTAGAGGTAGACAAGATGGTCACAACCACTGCATTTTGTCAGATTTTCTGACAACTAGATTAGCAATTTGTTTTCAGAATGTGCGTATTTCCAGTTGCTTCGAACACTGCAAAGTATTTCTGAGAAACATATCTATGAAAACACACTGAAACAAACACTTCCCTTCCATAAAGTCATACCTCCTGCTGATATAACAGCATCTGCCCACCGAACTGTCTCTTCATTATATTCTCGGCGCTTAACAAGACGAACTTCTATCCTCTCGTTCCTGTAAAGTTCAAAAAAAAGCCTGAATTCTGTACTGTATTGCTCCTTGTCACAGGCTTCCCAAAAGCTGTCATGCAGCTAAGGAGTAATTAGTCATATTTGGCTTAAAAACACTTGACACACAAATCCTGTAGTACTTTCTTGTTTGTTTTCAATATGATAATAGAACATGTTAGTTCAACTGAACTGAGCCAGTACACATGATGCTTCTTTCGGGAATGACTGTTCATCTGCACTCCTCTCCTTTCAGTACTCCTATGTTATTGGCACTTGTAACACAAGGCTTCCTTTTGTTTCACACAATGCACAGATATCTGCACTCTGTCTGAAATCCTCAACACCCATGCATTCTTACCGTAAGCTGTCTACAACATGCTCCACGTTTTTTGTATGAATGCGATGCCGTTCCAGCAGACCGGCATAGTTAGAGCCCTTCAAGGCAAGCTGTAAGACACAAACATTTTTTGCAGAAGTTAATCACTACAGTAAGTGCTCTTGAGCAATGCAAATAGAAGCTACAAAAAAAGCTTGTATTTTCTCTCAGCAGAGATACATTTTTATAAGCATTCCATTAATTACATCTCTATACACACAGCAGTCAGCTTATATTGACTAGTTCATTAAATGAATCAGGTGGCCACACCAGTCAAGAATCAGAGACCACACAAATATGCAAACAAGTACACTACACTACATTGACTTCCACGCAACTTCGGACACTTTGCTCCACCTGAATCTACCAACTGATTTAAACTCTACATAAATCCATGCAGTTACACTAACTATACTTCTGCCATGTCCTGAAGCACCCAGTTAGGTCAAAACTGTGCTGCAGAGAAGACGGACAACAGAAAAAGCAACAGGAATGACAATTAAGAAAACAGAGCCTGAAATACCTACAGCACTACCCTTCAAATTGTATTTGAGCTAAAATGGAAGACTGCCAAGTGCTGACAAAGGTGACATTTTCTTTGCAGCAAAAAAGGCTTAAGGACAATCTACCTACTACCTTTGATACTGTTCCCTGGATTATACGCCACATTCTTCAAACAAGTTGATAACAGCAACAAGACAAACTGTGCAGGGGCATTCTAGTCTCATCCTTCCTGAAAATTGGAGAATTTAAATACTTAATCTCAACACACTCTTCAGACCATGAAAACATTCTGCAGTTTATATACATACACTCATAAATAGGCAGGTGAGATTACTGACTTGTTGCAGATTAGTTTTGCAACAAGTTTCTGTGTGTGTAATTCAGTCATCAGTCATTCTTCATCTTATCTAGCAAGGGGGCCCCTCATCTGAGGCTGATACTGCCAAATATGTGTGTGCGTGGAGATAAAGAAAGTGAAAGAAAAAGGGTGCAAAGAATATTATGCAAAAGGAGTCTGTAAATACACTGAGTGAAAGTGATCTGACTTTGAGCTGCAAACTCCTGATGCTCCTTCTAGCCTGAATTAACCTACAATTATAATTTCACGGCTTCCTTTTCCCTGAACAGTTAAAACCAATTTATCAGCAGAGAAACACAACTTCTTCTAGAGTTTGTGTAGAGGAATTTATCTGTGCCAGAAGCTCTAAACAGGCACTTCCAGCAATTTATTCAAGTGCCTTTATTCAAAGTTTCATACCATTTCAAGAGAAAGTGGTGCCAGACAGCCTCATCTAATCCCATTTTCATAGCCTTCTCAACTCCAGAGAGAAGGGGAAAGGACTGTCAGGAGATGACAACTGAAGTCAATCACAATCCAATACCCAGGAAATGCAATCTTTACTCATCTGACACCCGTTCATGTCAAGAAATTCAACCATTAGCTAAGCACGTAAGATAGACTCAGCACAGAAGAAGTTACAGAGAAGAATGTAACTGGCTGCTCTGGAACTGCATTGCTGTTCAACTCAGTGTGTTTACAACTGGCAATTAACTTGCAGGAACAAAATCTTCAGGTGGTCTTATAGCTGGGATCAGGAAACCACTTCCAAGAGAGACTCACAGGCTGCCGGGATGCATCACTAGCACTGAAGGAAGACAGTGGGAGTAGCTGCCTGCGAGCTGTGCATGATCACTCACAGACACAGGCATGTGGATGATCAGAAAACCTCCAGATATATACTGCCAGTCACTTTTACAAAGCCTGCTGGCATTGGTTTACTGGGATACAAGGTGTTGTGTCCCATTAATTGCCTCACACACCTAAACCCTCTGTTTCTACTCCTGTGTGACAATGCCTGTGCACCCCGGACACCTCTTGGTCCTGCAGAGTCCACGGAGTTGCACTGGGAACTTGAACGGTGGGTTCTGGGGAGGGAAAAAGTACACAGGGCTATGCTAGCTATAGCACTGCTCACTGCTGGGTCTGCTCTCAGCCTCTCATGATCCACTTGGAGGGGAAAGGAAAAAGCAGAAGAGAAAAAAGGAGGTATTTGCCTCCCACAGACATCTGCCGCTGAGCACTATAGGTCTAATTTGCCAAAAGAATTTTCAATTGCCCGTTCAAAGCACAAACTGATCTTGCTTTACCACAAGAACAGTTTTCAAAAAACACCATTACTAAAATCAGGGTTCCTCTAGAAATACCTGCTGCAAATGAAACAAGCACCTAACAAACAGACTGCTGCGGCAGCACGTTTTTCAGGCTGCTGTTAGTTCTACACAAAATAAAAACCACAAACTCCACCTTGCAATTTTACGTACCTCATTTATTTGGCTAATTTGTCAGCATGCTGGTGGAAGAGAGCTTTTATCTCAGAACACTAACAATGTAATAATTCTCTGTGTGATCATTTGCAGGTTTTTGAGATATCAATATCAGCGGTGAGCCTACAGGTAACATTTTCCTGGCATCATCAGGAAGGAGAGGTATGGGTAGTGCCATTGCTACGGAACAGAGTCTGTTCTGTAACTTACATTTGCCACAGCTGAGTTAAATTATTTCATCAACAGCTTCAGAAAACACAAGAGGCTGCTCAGCAAATAAACTATCAGTATTCTGAAAACTGGATGAACCATTTCAGCAGCCCTGTAGAGCAGGCATTGAATCTGTAGATCTCTTCTTTGAATTTACCTCTAGAACAAGTAAGCAAGCCTTACTAAGCAACAAGAAAAATGAAAAGTTAGGGCCTTGAGTTTAAACAGCTGTGCTACATCTGTAGAGTTAATCAATTGTCCTGATTTGCAAAAGGCTCCAGAGATTACAATGGTCTGCTCATCTCCAGCCTCATCTCTCTGTGTTCAGAGATTAGTAACTTGCAAATTCATTCATCTAAGGACTCACAAAAGGGAAGCCTGACTGAGCCTAACCACAGTCAAGTATATCCAACAGGAATGCTAATCATCAGCTGCTCTCACTCAACTACTCCAATGAACTGGAGAAGTGCCTACAGTCCTTGTGATCAGAGACCACAGAACGACAGAGTGGTTGGGCTAGAACGGACCTCTGGATGTCCTCTGGTCCAACCCCAAGCTCAAGCAGGGCCACCTGAAACCACCTGTCCACAACCAGATGGCTTTAGAAGATCTTCAGAGATGGAGCCTCTACCACATCTCTGGGAAAACTGTGCCAGTGCCCAGCCACTCCCACAGTGAAAAGGTCTCCACCAATGTTCAGACAGACGTACCTGTATTTCACTGCCTCTGCTCCTGCCTCATATCCAGCACCTGAGTGCCACACTAAAACTACGACAAATGCTGCTGCTGGAAAGAGTTTTGCACTTAGGATAAAGTGTAAGACCAAACTGAGACCACCACCTGCTTTTTGTCTTAAAAGAGGTGAAGGCAAGGATCAGGCAGTCCAGTTGCTATGTGCATGATCACCTCCCTAAAGAGCCTTGAAGGACCTTGGGATGTACAGACAACACAAGGACAGCCTGGCTCCTGAGCCCAATCATCAGACAAGCCTCCAAACTTATGCCAGGCTTGGGTTTTTGTCATCTGACTCCTCAAAAAGGCACAGAGGTATTAGATTCTGCATGAAGACAACTTTCAAGCTCTTCTTCCTTTGGAGGAAGCTCTGATTTACAATTAGGCCTGTTAATCTGACCTCAATACCATGCAAAATAAAATGCACAAACACATATACAAGAGCTATTCTAGGAAAAAGTGCATTAGCATATGAAAACAAAGACAAATAGGACGAAAATACATTCAGGCACAACTTCAGTAGTAGTCTTAAACCTCTCAGCAGAAATGCAATGCAGTGTAGGCTTCCAGAAGAGCTTGTAGTGGAAAACACATTCAGGGGAGCATTTCCTGCGAATGGAGCTATTTTTCCTTAGACTAAAGGAGAAAAAGTCTAAATCAAATATCTAAGAATAGCCCTTCTTGAATATTCTGGCCTGACCCTTCTTTAAGGAAAGGATAATTTTTCACTAAGTTCATCTAACAGTCACTTAGGCAAGAGACTTTTGCCTGACTGCCTTCCTTCTGAAGTCTTAGACTGTAGCTCTGGGAAGTCCAACCTCACTTGGTTTAAACTGTGGGTCTGCTGTCCTTTAGTAATGTTTGCCCTGCAGGAACAATGCTGTACAACAAGGACATGGCTTCTAGACACAAATACAGAAGCCAACACAAAGCCAAGTAACATCAGAACACGCATTGTTGTCTACATATGTGGACTATGACTCTTGACTTAGAAAAAGGGAAAAGAAAAGCCATAGCTGAGTCCTACTGGTATTGCTAATCAAAGATTAGGATAAAAGAGTATGCTCTCTCAATACAGTAACATGGATATTGTCTGGAGCGAATTTGTCAACTGCGCACCTTCTGCATCTCATCCTAGTAGAATCACAGAATGATTTGGGTTGGAAGAGACCTGAAAGATCATTTCACTCCAGCCACTGTTTTCTGGGCAGGGACACCTTCCACTAGACCAGGTTGCTTAGAGCTCCATCCCACCTGGACTTAGGCACTTTGAGGGATGGTGTATTCACAAGTTCTCTGGGCAACCTGTGCCAGAGCCTCACCACCTTTCATGGTAAAGAACTTCTTCCTAATAGCTAAATTGTATCTCCCCTCTTTCATCTTACAGCCATTCCCTTCATCCTATCAATATACTCACTGACAAAAGGTCCCTCTTCAGCTTTTCTGTGGAGCCCATTCACGTACTAGAAGGTGCTATAAGCTCTCCTCAGAGCCTTCTCTTCTCCAGGCTGAACAGCTCAAACTGTCTTGTCCTCACAGGAGAGGTCCTCCAGCCCCATGGTCAGCTTTGTGGCCCTACCCTGGACTTGCCCACTAAGATTAAACAGAACTTTTCAGATGTACTTTGGCCTTAAATGAATGCATATATATTCTCATTACTAGGCTTATCCTTAATTTACAGCACTAACCTTTGTGCAGCCTTAAACTGCACCAGGGTGGAGTTAATGCCTCGGTGTATCAATCACTTGTTTTACAACTATTGTTCATTCAGGAATTAAACTAAATGTCTGACCAGAAAGAAGAAAAAGAAAAAAAGAAAAAAGCCCACCCTAACAACAACAAAAAGCACAGATCTAGAAGCAGTTACTCTCTCAAATTTCCACAATGAACTTGCCCACACATGCACCCTAGCTGGAAAACAAGAATAGATCACTGCTTTTACAATCTACCTAATTTCTACAGAAAGAACCACCAAACAATACAAATGGATTTAGCGAGCTACAGCTGAATAGGAAAAAATTTGAATTTTAACCTAAAGACAAAAATATGATGAGCACTAACATAACAATTTGTTTCTAAGCCGAGTATAGCACTTTAAGTCCTGTATTTTCAGAAACTGTCTCTTGAGATTTAACCACATCTCAAGTATAGCCAAGTTAGTGTTCAGTTTTGTTCTCCTTTAAAAGAAACAAGATTTTGACAGGCTTATAGAAAAAATATTTTTCTCAATACATTAAGTTTTGAACTAGAAACAGCTTTGAATATACAACGTGTTTCAAGCCATACACTTCTCTTATCTTTCCTGACAAAATTTGACTTTCATTCAAAACTTCCTTAATTACCAAAGTCAAAGACTGTCAAGATACAGGCAAGGAATTATCCTATGTTCTGGGTAAGATATATAATTATCCTATGTTAACTAGTTAAGATAAAGCTTGATCTGTCATGCTAAAAGTAAATGCAGTTTTCCTCACAGGTCAGGCACACACTAAACTTCTGGATTTCTTAGGAGCTCAAATGACATATTAAGCTTCTCTATTTCAAAACTTAAAAATAATCCACATATAAGTACATAGGATTAAAGCATGGTTGAGCTTCCAAATCTTAGACAATAAAATGCCAACAACAAAATAAATAAACAAACTGAGCAGCCAGCCGTAGCAGAACTTGCCCAATAGAAATCTGTACCTTGGAGACACATTTCAAGTGTCACACAGAAAAGGGTCTGCTAGGGCAGGCACAGCAGGCTGGAACCACAACTCCGAATGGTTAGTGTTTCTGCCAGCCATCAGCTGGAAATGATGGGGGAGCTGAACTTGGTGGTTGTACACAACAGATACCCAGGTTTGGACATGACACGAACTTTAGCGTTAAGCACAAGACAGCACATCTTGATTTATTGCAGAAAACAAGTAACATTTGTGAGCTTCAACTGCTGTTTTCACAGCAGTGACAGTGAGTTTGCTGATAACACCAAGACGAGTGGTGCAGTTGATACGCTGGAGGGTAGAGGTGTCATCCATGGGACCCTGACAGGCTTGAGGAGTGGGTCTGTATAAACCTCATAAAATTCAACAAGGCCAAATGCAAGGTGCTGCACCTGGGTTGGGGCAATATTAATACCGGCTGTGGGATGAAGGGATTGAGAGCAGCCATGCGGAAGGACTGGAAGGTGTTGGTGAATGAACAGCTGGATATGGCTCAGCAATATGAGCTCACAGCCCAGACAGATACCCCAGGCTGCACCCAGAGCCCCGTGGGCAGCAGGGCAGGGAGGGGATTCTGCCCCTCTGCTCCGCTCTGGTGAGACCCACCTGGAGCACTGCACCCAGCTCTGGGGGCCCAGCACAGGAAGGACAGGGACCTGCTGGAGCGAGTCCAGAGGAGAGACACAAAGATGATCAGAGGGCTGGAGAATCTCCTGTGAAGACAGGCTGAGAGAGATCTTTAATATCCCTCCTAGCACAGAAGTTGCCTCACTTCTTAAAAGGGGAAATGTGGTCTCCTAATTGCTGTTGCACTAGAAATAGTAAATGCATCATCTCATCTCATATGGTTTGGCTATAGATAAAGACTCAAGACACTAGGGCCACCATCTTTAGATAAAAAAGCTAGTCAAATTTATTTATTGAAAAATTCCAGGCTTATTGAATAATACTGTTTGATAAGTCACTGGCTTCATATGGCATGTTGACCCTGACTGGCTGGATGCCAGCTGCCCAC
>VWPU01020680.1:0-39728 GCA_013398955.1 Callaeas wilsoni
AAGAACCCAAACCCCTACAATGGTCTAGTATAATGTGTCTGGCAGATCCACCTTCACCAAGAAGCTCCTTCTCTTAAGGATGGAGGAGACAGAGTTTTCTCTCTCTACTGCCTTGAGGGTGAAGAAATTAACATCTCTGGCACTAAACCCCGTTTTATATGTTGTCATCATCTGTTCTTAGTGCAGGTTGCCCTTCTGTGACCAGGCATTTCCCACCACAGAAGTGACAGTGCCTCTGGGAGCAATGAAGGGGTGCCAGGAGATGACAGTAGAATGGCAGAAGTTGTTACCTACATTACTTAGTGCACAATGGGAAAGTAATCAGATCCTGGTGGTCCAAGTGTTGTTACATCGACCCTAATTCTGACAGAGAACAAACTGATGATATCAGCAGGCTGCTAGTACACAAGGTGCTAGATTGAATAAGTTGCTTGTTACTTTGCGAGAAAACCTAGTTTTAGTTAATAGAGAAAAATGGGCATGTAAGTGGCCTGCACAGTTCTGTTATGGTTCTAATCATGTTCACATTAACTTGCAATTACTAGGAGCTACTTCTGAATGTTTACAGCGACCAGCTTCCAGTTCTATAATTATTCCTGTGCTTCCTATGATTTATAGGGTGCCAACTGCTCAGAGCTTGATGGACAGGAAAGGTATGCCACCCCTCCTCTTTATAGCAGCAATGATTTCATTCCTATTTTTACCTGAGCGTTTTCTGTGTGTTACATATGTGGTAAACTTTCCTTACCACAAAAAAAAAAAAAAAAAAAAAAAAAAAAGAAAAAAAATAAAGAAAGAGAGATTTATGCTGATACAGATGTTTTTGCAGAGAAAATAAAATCAGGACTTAACATTTGGTGCAAAGCTGGGTTTTCTTAGCTGCTGAAATCTTTGCAGAGCTAAGAAAGTCAGGATGTGGCTTTTCTTGCAGATCAGCCATTGTTTCATTAACTAGGGCAAATGCTCAGCAGGGCACGTTTGCAGGGAAATAATTTTGCCCCTGTCAAGCCGGGTTTCAGGAGTCATTCCTGAGTGGCACTGGCCCTGCTCCTTTATGGATAGTCCTGGCCATTTTGCAGGTTTGTCCCTTGCCTGTCCTTTTCTTGTAGCCAAGAGCATGTGCAAAGCACCCTCTTAAAAAGAGATTTGAAACTCATGAAGTAAAGACAGGATTTTGGGAATTGATTGATTGCTGAGGAAGCAGTCTTCTCACTTGTCAATACCAGGTCATTGCTCCAAGATGCTGTCATCTTCCTCACCCAGTTTTTATTGAGAAAAAGGTAACTGAGTGGGGATTTCACAAGAACTTTATGGGGAAGCCGAAGTAAAGTAAAACTGAACGATGTCCTTGATATCTTTTATGAGTGAACATGCTTTGTGCACACTTTTACTTTATGAGCTTTCATTCATTCACTTCAACAATTTGTCTAGATAGTGTTAGGAATATTGATGAAAGTACTAGCAGAATTAACACAGAGCTGGTTTGGGGTTCATCTTAGCAGCTGAATATGATCTGTGCACTTTGAAGGTTCTTGTAATGCTGGCTTCCTCTAAGAAGGGAGCTCGAAGTGAGAACTTCCAATGCAGAATTAGGGATATAAATTGTAAGACAGCAGGAGTGGTGTTCTCTCCCCAACACCCTCTCACCCATCTTACTGTGTTCTAGATCCAATTAAAAAACAAAAGAAAGCTATTTTTCTGTGTCTTAGTACCATAAATTCATTTCACCATACTGTGCTTCCTTTGTTTTGTCTCTCATCAGCAGTACCAAAATGTTACTTGACACTAATTGGCAGAACCAGCAGAAAGACTCTTGGCTGAACAGGAGTGGAGAATAAAACATTTCCTGTCCTAAAGGCAGTCTTTTTCTAGCAGTATTGTTTGATATCCACAATATGGAATAAAATAAAACTTGCTGTATTATTCTTATGAAGTATTTATTACCCCACCTAATATGATGGAAAGTAATAGAAATAGTTGCATCAAGTTGCCAATCTCAGTAGTAATTTTCCAGCCACAATTGAATTACGCAATTTCTTTTTACTAATACTGACTTTCATTTCAATTACTCAGAGAAGCTCTATTCTGCAGCTGAGGCACTGTATTCGAAATGGCTTCCTGACACATTTTTCTTCACTTTAATTGGTCAGACACAAACCAGGTTTCACACAGGAAACAAATACCGATGCTAATTTTAAAAAGAGAAAGAGTGGTTTAAGATGAATTGTATAAATGCTGTAAAAGCATCAAATTCTCAGTTTTAAAATAATCTTCCTGCTCTCTTTGGACATACGTAACTATACACATTTCCCCTGCCATGCATGAAAATGTTGAAATGTACTTAAGTGCCTAATTGCTTCCTGCCAAAATCTCACTGGCCCGGACAAATCACTGAGATTAGCTCCATTGGTTATAGCCTGGTGCTAATAATGCAGTGTTGTGGGTTTGATCCCCATACGGGCCATTCACTTAAGAGCTGGACTCAATGATTCTTGTGGGTCCCTTCCAACTCAGAATATTCTGTGAAATCATAACCCACAAAACACCATTTTCACAAACAGGACCCAGATTTCCTTTCCTGTGTATTGGTACTCCCATGTAATATGGAATAAACCCCGCATAAGTAGCAGGGAATTATGCTTTGTACATTTCTTGAAGGTTTGTGTTGGGATTGTAGTTGCTGGTAGTTACTCGGCATTTGTGAACACCTATGGCCTTCATCCAGAATATAGGAATAAAGATTGTGGGAAGAACTAGAAGTTTAGTGATGCGCATACAATAAAGGCAGGGACAAAAGGCGCACAGAACACATTTCTCAGCTGTAGAAAAGCCCATTTCTAGTATGGTGAGATATGTAGAGCTTGGTAATATTAATAGATAAAACTTTCCTCCAGGAGTCTGGATCTTTCTTAGTTCTTCTTCATATGGACATGGTGGGACAGATTAGCTACTGTGGTCAAAATTCACATGCAACAGGAGAAGAAGTAGTTCTCTGCCAGCTCCCATGTAGATGAGGCCAAAGCAAGGATGGTCTGGGGGCAGACAGAGGACAGTGTGAGCATCCACACATAGCCACAGCCCGTTCTCACTCTGGAAAACGGAGATACTGAGATGTCCAAGGACGAAAGAGGGTATTCACAGAGCTCTTTATGGAGTCGTTTTTGGCTCATACTTGCTTGTGGCCCTTGCTGCAGAACTTACCCTGCACCTGCAGCCATAGCACCAGAGCACTGCTGACATGACAGGCAGAGTCTTCCTGTTCTCCTCCAAGGACTCACTGGGTATGAAAGCTTGAGGGATGGAGAAACATCTGCCTGCCTTGCGGAAGTTTTTAAAGTCTGAAATCTCCAGTGATAAATAGTTTAAATTTAAAATCTGGTTAATACTGTTAAGAGAAACCAGTGCTGTCTTAGAATAGCACCTACAACTTGCAAGATGAATATTTGCATTTCCTCCATGGCAGCAACCAAACCATAGCTCACTCATGAATACTTTTCAATATGTTGTAGAATGTAAACTCACAGGGATTGCCTTGTACTACAGATCATACTGTGTGTGCTGCCAGGTGAGCCTGCGAGAAATGAGGCCCTGAGCAGCAGAACTCATCTTCTCATGCCAGATCACATTCTGTCTCTTTTGTTGTTGAGGTTTCCCAAGCTGCTGCTGATCTTCAAGTCCATATGCTTGGTGTAATTTCTTCCTTGACGTGTCCCCAGAACGTCTGAGCAGTGGCCACAGCACGGTTCAGCACGAAGTGTTTGCCATGGCTGTCCACTCTATTCCAGGGGGTTGGGATGCGGATTCCCATGCTCAGACCAGCAGCAGAATAGATGTGGTGAGCTCTTGAAAGGCTTTGCTTTCCTGAATGATTGAGGGGTGGAAGAGTCTCTTTTGGAGATGACAGGCTAGCAGCTGTCTTTCTTGGAACACATGGTCTACCTAGACTGCAGTAAAGCCTTTGATACTGTTTCCCATGGCATTCTCCTGCAGAAACTATTCCCATGGTGTGGATGGGTGCACTCTTCACAGGATAAAAAATTGGATGGATGGCCAGGCCTGGAGTATTCCCCAGGGCTCAGTATTGCGGCCAGGGCTCATTACTAGGGCCAGTCCTCTTAATTATCTTTATTAAGGAGATCTTTATCAAGGCCAGCAAAGGTGACTTTGTGGATGACACCAAGTTGGTTGAGAGTATGGATCTTCTGGAAGGTAGGAGGGCTCTACAGAGGGATCTGGACAGTCTGGAGTGATGGGCCAAGGTGAATGGTATGAGGTTCAGCAAGGCCAAGTGCTGGTCCTGCACTCCGGTCACAACAACCCCATGCAAGGAACCCCATTCAGCACTCCAGGCTTGGAGATGAGCAGCTGGCAAGGTGCCCATTGGAGAAGGAGCTGGGGATTCTGGTTGATAGCAGCTGAGCATGAGCCAGCAGTGAGCCCAGGTGGCCTAGAAGGTCAGTGGTATCCTGGCTTGTAGCAGCAATAGTGTGGTCAGTAGGACCATGGCAGTGTTTGTTCCCCTGTACTCAGAACTGGTGAGGCCACACCTGGAGTGCTGTGTCCAGTTCTGGGCCCCTCACTACACGAAGGACACTGAGGGGCTGGAGCACATCCAGAGAAGGACAACAGAGCTGGGGAAGGGTCTGGAGCACAAGTCTGATGAGGAGCAGCTGAGGGAGCTGGGGGTGTTTAGCCTGGAGACAAGGAGGCCCAAGGGAGACCTTATCACCCTCTGCAGCTCCCTGAAAGGAGGCTGTAGCTGAGGTAGGGGTCAGGCTCTTCTGACAGCTAACAAGTGACAGGGCAAGAGGAAAAAGGCCTCAGGTTTCACCAGGGTAAGTTTAGGTTGGATATTGGGAAAACTTTCTTCGCTGAAAGGGTTGTCTAGAATTGGAACAGGCTGCCCAGGGAAGTGGTGGAGTCACCATCCCTAGAAGAATTTAAAAGATGTGTAGATGTGACACTTAAAGTCATGGGTTAGTGGTGAACTTGGCAGTGTCAGGTTAATGATTAAGCTTCATTATCTTAGAGGTCTTTTCCAACCTAAATGATTATATGATTTTGTCGGTGCTGGGATTTTATGATGGTAATAAATATGTGGTAAGATGTCTTAAACATGACATCAGTATCTTCGGCCTCCACCCTCCTTTAAAATACCTTTCAAGTTTAAAAAGTTTCATTGAGATAATTGCACTTGATCAGACCTGGTGTGTTCAAGGTAGACACATGTTCTGCTGGCTTAGCACAGAAGCAGGTGCTTATCTCCTTTCAAGAGTTAACCTTTTATCTGCAAACTCCACTGTGCAAATTACTTTCAGAGATGAAAACAAACACTTTGTAGTGACTTAGTGAGAACAGTAAATGTTGACATGTGCTATGTCCCTGTCTCTGCAGGAAAGTCTTATATCTATATTTAATTTTCCCTATTCTTTGCAAGGACTCTGTACCTTTATGCAGCAGAATTTCCTTTGCGAAGATGATCAGTGCATTTAGTTTTAAGCATCAAAACACATGATGCAAATGAAAGTTTGTTATAATTGTGGAAGTGGATTAAATATCTAACAGAGTATTATTTATCTTGCTTTTGTTGAAAAGCTTTCCTTCTCTTCTACAGTTGCTGTGAATAATGAAGTATATGCTGCTATATTTACCTTAGATGTCCAACTGCTTATGATTAGCTGATATTTCATACTTTGTAAATGAAAACTTCCCATGTTTGTGAAATACCCACTTCTTTTATGCACGATTTCTCTTTGGAACCCCCTTCTTGGAAAGATCAACTGCAGATAGCAGTTTATAAGTATCATTGAACCATACAATAAATCCTTGACTTAACTGATCATAGTCTTTCTCCTCCAAAATTAGCACATATATTTTTTAATACAATTTTTCTAGTTGATCTAAAACCTGGATCACATCAGCTCTTGAATGTATCCAGGCTTTCATTATGCTAAAAATTACAAAATATCACATTTTTACAGATGATACCTTGATTTATCTCAGTAAAACACAAGCCTTCAGTTAGTCTTTGATGTCCTGCAGCACAGTTTTGTTTTTATTATAAGTGCTGTTGCCTCCGTGCTGATGCTAGGCAGAAGCACTCAGTTGTTTGTGTGGCAGCTCTTCCCTGGCAGTTCCCATGCGTAGGGACAGTAACGTCACCCACAGGAATTCAGCTGCTTATGCTAAATCTGGGGACCACTTTGCATATTTTTCATGATTTTGCCCTTGTAAGACGTCAAAGAATAAGAACTTTGTATGTAATTGTATAAACCCCCAGCTCCTTAGTCTGTCAGCTTCTCATTGTGCTCTTCTTGCAGTTGTCTTTATCTACAGCAGGAATGGATTTGGGTTTTGAAAAATGCTTTATGTAAATAACATATGAAAAATTCTTCTAATGTTAACTATTCAATTCTATTTTTCTGACAGAGAATGGGTTTCAGTTTTTAACAGCTGCAACAAAAAAAAAAAGAGATACCCAGATGGGCCTTTTCATCTTCTGCTTCCCTTGCTACAGACTGTACTTTCCATACTTTATTTGGAAGCAAAGAAAAGCAGTTGGCTATGTTCTGTAAACTTACTAAATTAAAGATGATAAATCCTCATATACAAACCAAAAAGGCTGCTGAAATGTGTGTGATTCAACACTGGCTTTTCATGCTAGAGTAAGTAATGCGTATTTGAAAATAGACTGCAAATAGATGGCAAACTGACTGGAAAGACAAAATGTATGTAGAAACACTTATCTACATACCTATTTTAAGGGAGCAGAAATAACATGTTAATGCACTGATCAGAGCATACCACTTTAATAAGAACAGGATACTCTGAATTTCAGTTCCCAGGGAACTTTTGACACTTTTCTACTGTAATCCTGATGCTTTAAAGACAGCATAAAAGTTGTCTAGACTTTTTTTGGGCTACATGAATATACTACAATTCATTGAAACAGCTCAGAAAGCCGTCCCTAGTTACAGCTCAGAGAGCTGTAGTTATAGCACAGCTTCTTTTTCTGGACCTACTTACAGTTCCAGGACGTTTTTATTTCTGGACTTGCTTGCTGACTCCACTCTTAGTAGGATGAACTGGAACAGCTCTCTGGATTTTGTATTGCAGGGCCAGAATCTCCCTTGCAGTTTTAAACAAGAGGATCAGTGGAAACAAGAGCAGTTCAAGCTTAGATCCATTGTCTGTTCAAAGTGAACTCCTTGTAATCCAAATAAGAAAAAAATACAATTTAGTACAGCTGCACTGCCGAGAGTTTAACGTGATGGTTGAATACATGCACAGGTGGGCCTAGCTACAGTCTGCATAGCATATAAACATTCATAAAAGGTGGAAATGCAAGTGTTGTGTTTATGCAGTGCAGGCAATCCAAGACCCAAGATGCAAGGCCCTGTGCTCACTGAACATCTGTAGTCTCTCTCCCTGGATTTATGGGAGATCCGAGCAGGTGGAATTCATCAATGTGTAAAAGGAAACTAATCTGAATAGGTGCCATTATTAAAATGCATTTGCAGTGCCAGATAAGCAGGAAAACAGGAAGGCTTTGAGAGGAGTGGGAAAAGCATTGTCCAGTGCTGAATAAAGCGCCAGTTAGTCTCCAGCCACACGCGTGTCAGTGCAAGGCAGGCGCGGAAGCGGGGCAGCGCGGGAGCGGCTGGGTGGATGGCAGAGGTGGGCAGCGTGGGGGTGGGCACTGGCCGAAAGCTGCGCAGCCACCCTGTGCCGCTCTCAGCAGCTCTCGGTGTTTTCCAAGCCCACGGACTCAGCACTGCTCTGTGAAAGCCGAAATGGACACACACTTCCACTGGCAAGGGACCAAAACCGGGCTGGCCACAGGCCTGAGGCACAGGGGAGGCTGGCTCAGCAAGCTGTGTGCTGTCCAGAGAGACGGGTTTTTTTTAAGGAACTCGTATTTTATGTGTTGATTTGTTTCCTTCCCTTTTAAACACTGGTTCTGCTTTGGAGAGGGGAGCGAGAAAGCAAAATGACATGGAGTGGGAGCCAGACCCTTTCCTGGGCACCCTTCCTTTGGGTGCAGGTGGAAGCAGCTCCAGCTATGCTCTCCTTCAGATAACCTCCCAGCCCCTGCAGCCTGTCAGTGTATGTCTCATCATCCTGCATTTGTTCTTGGCATGACATCGCTCTTTTGCGGTAATATCCTGCCACTCCAGAGGTCAAAACTGGTATGGTCATCTGTGACTTGCTGTGTGAAGGCACAGACTATTGCAGTCAGCAAGAGTGAAGGTCTGGAATGATCTGCAACTTCAAACTGCATTTCACATCATTTTATATAAAGAAAACGACCTCATTAAAAAGATAAAGTGTACTTTTGAATAGACTGGGGCTGCTGCCTCGTGCAGTGAAAGGCTTGGAAATGTGTTGTGCACTGCTGGAAAGAGTTCAGTGCTGCTTTTGTCTGTAAGTGGAGAAAGATATGACATATCCACACTGAAAAATCCATATACTCTGCTCATGTTTTATAGCCTCTTCCTCTTAACCCTGGCACAAGCACACTCTCACACAAACAAGCAAGCACACACTTCAATGTGTCCTCTGCTCTCTTGAGAAAAGCTGCTCATCTGGCTCCTCGTGGAACTTTGATCTCATTCCCACTGCTCCCTGAACATGGAACAGCCGTTCCCCGGCTCCAGCCACGAGCTTGCTTGGTGACAGCGTTGTTTCTGGGGACGTGCACAGCGGCGGGAGTGCCTCACTGGATGTGTCCTGCTGGGGACTGCAGCTTGCAGCTGGTAGAAAGCATTAATCACCGCGATGGAGATGTACACGGATTATCAGTGCTAAAAATCATGGGGAATTGAAGTGGTGGGAGGGATTTGGGGGAAAAGCCAGTTATGAAAATGGCCTGATTTTTCAGGCATGAGTCATACCATTTATTAAAATAGGCTTTTGTACTTTCTAAAGCTTCCTCGGTTCTATGAAATCGGTGTAAAGCTAATATTTCTATCTCTGCTGTGCATCAGCCTCCTTGAAAAAGTGGAAAAGAAAAGGCTGTTTGAGCTCCATGCAGATCCTGGGATTTTATGTCACAATCAGAAGCTGAAAGAAGATTTGCATGGATGTTACTATTTATATTTTATGTATCTGAACAGAAACTGTGAAGCAGCCAGGCACAAGAAGCACAAAAGCTGCAACCTTAAGTGCTCCGAAACAGAGAAAATCCAAAATAAATATTCAGATTTTTCTCATCTTAACAGTAATGTAAATGGTGAATGACCAGCTAAAACCCTTGCCAATGAAATTTGCAAACTCTAGGGATAGATGAGACAGTAAACAAATAATTGAACTCTATTAATTAAGTGGTCAATACCCCAAAAGAGATGGTTTTTTTGTATAGCTAATGGTATAACTACAAGGCAGTGCATCTAGGAAATGAGAACACTGGTTCCACTCGTTGCTGTGGAGAGGTGCTGTGCAGGGAAAGGAGGATGTGCAGGGCACGAATTATTCCCATTTTATGCTATTTGTGCAGTACAGTGCAGTAGTAACTGTGGGCCTGAGATGTACAAAAAGAACAACAGCCAGTAAGAAAAGGAGAGTGAGGTTGTAACCGTGGGCATGCAGTTCTGATAAGCAGATTTTTAGGAAAGAGAAAGAAATTCTGAAGAGGACTCCAGGAGGCCTAAACAGGTCAGAATTTAGGGTGTGGTATTTATTCAGTTGATAAAAGATACATTTGAGAGTTGGCTTCATCTCTTCACAGATGTCTTTGCAAAGATTTTTGACCAGATTGTACGTAATTTTCTAATGAAGGTGTGACAAAATCCAGGGCTTAGCAGCTAAAGTTAAGCAAATTCAGCTTAGAGTTAAATCTTTATTTCCTGGCAGGGAAAGTGACTGAAGGCTTGAATAGCTTGTAAAGGGAAGAGTAAAGTGGTCAACAAATGCTTTAAAGCATGAGTAAACTAAATTTTTGTAAGATAAAAGATAGTTGTTAGATTCTGTTTCTGGGAGAAATTTTGTGGCTTGTGTATGTGGGAAATCAGGCTGGTGAGTTGTGACCCTATGTCCAAAGTTTGACATGGGTGAGTAAATGTCAGTGTTGGTGCCTTTCCTTCCAGGATCATAAATGCTCTTGTGTACTTTTATGGTTTTGGAGGTTTCCAGTCACCATATTTTTACTTTACTCTCTTTGGTGCATTTCTTTCTGTTGCGTAAGGTGCACATTGTAACATGAACATGTTGCCACCTGAACAGCCGTGAATTAAATTGGAGCAAGAAACATGAAGTCACCCCACCTTGCTCTTTGCATCACCCTCATAATGTACAAATACAGGTCCTGACACTCGTCAGCCATGGCCTGAGTGTTAAAGACAAACTGAAATTGGTGCCAGTTTGCTTTTCTGTGCTGCACTGTGAAGGGCAGTGAACTAATTCAGGAGTAGGAACGTTAATCCCTATCTAGAGCAGCAACTTCCATGAGAGGTACCTGGAGCAAGAGCCTTGTCAGCTGCCACAAGTTTATCTGCTACTGCCTCTGAGTCAACACCCAGAGGTAACAACCTCTAAATTACCTCTAAGGAAACCGCTCCTGGGCAAGTCTGTGCAGCCCTCTCAGCATTCTGCCATCGATTTGGAAAAGCTTTTCACTCCCACTTTTCTCTGCTGCTCGCAGCGTGGGCTGCTAAAGCAGCTGAGCTGAGCACCCGTGACTGCACCTGTACCTCTCACCCAGCAGCTACCAGTGTAACAAACCCAGCCTTCTGTGCTCTGCACCCAGCATTCACAGAGTTGTGATTTACCAAGGACTAGGGTGTGTGGAGCTTCTCCTGGCTCTTGGTGGAAGTCAGCCACTGCACCAGAGGAGTGTTTTCAGAGGCAGCCAGCAACCACATCTGCCTCCCCCTCCTCAACCTCTTCCTTCTGATTCGTGGTCTGGAAATTTCTTTTTCCACACCTTTCCAGATACATTCATCCTTATGCAGAGTCACAGCCTGGACATTTCATCACAAATCATGAATAAATCAGATGATTTAAAAAAAAAAAGAGCCCCATGAGGCACAGTAATAATTTTGGTGAGAGATTTTATTTGATGATATATGCACAAGGAGGCAGTCTGAGCTATACTACTCCTATATATATTTTCGGCTTCTTTTTAAATACATGAAAAATTACATGATGCTACAAACACCTGATACGTGAACTATCCTTAGAAATGAGGAGGTTAAAACATGAAAGTCACGGAGCACACGAAATTCTATGCTGATGCTACATGTCATAAGCATTTTGGCTGCAAACCCTTTGTTATGTAAATCATACACAAATATTCTCCAACACACAGTCATTGGACTTAGCTCTTCCACTTGCACTCATTTATTGTATAAAAACTTACTCTTCTGTGAACTGAAATAGCTACAGCAGAGATTAATGATTTCAATGGAAAACCTAAGCCTTTCTGTTTTAAGTATATAAATATTACAATATTTAATTCAAAACAAGTATTGTTATTCTAAAATATGTTCAGTATCATGGCATAAAAATGTTTAGATTATCTAGTTTCATGGTCAATAATTCTTGAATTTCAGAGTGCTTGACAATGTCTGCAGCATGAGTGTGTGTTTATCTCTGATTATCATAATTTCTGAGTACTGTCAGAGCACTTCAGTTAATGACACAAACAACAGAATAATTTTCATTAAAAACTATGTTGTCATAATATTTAACTTGACTCAGAAACCCTGCTGATATTTCTTACGTTGTGAATGGTTGGCCACTGTCGTTCTTTTTCCAAGGAAGCATTTGTGGAGCCCTCTTTCATTTAAGATTCTGAATTGCAATAGTACTGAATAAGTAGAGCTTGTGTTTTTAAGATTGAGTTTGAGATGGCCTCAAAAATTTTTTTTTGTCTTTAAATTAGGTTATTCTGATAATGTGGTAAGATATTGATAGATACTGCTACTTTTACTTATGCCAGTGATCTTAAAATGAAACTGGTAGCTGCAAACACCTACGTATTAACTCTGCCTCTGATAGCAAATCCTTTGGGGGATGTAGGCAGATCGCCAAATCTCTCCTCCTCTACTTCCGTTCTTCAAAAATAGTGATTGTTAGTAAGTGTTGTTAATAGTATTGCATATGATATGAATCCAAAATGAGGAGCACAGCAGCAGCGTGTGCCTGCAGTAATTAATGTCAGAACACAGTAACAAGTTACTTGTGATGCTAAATTGGACTTAACAAAGCCATTTTGCATCCCTGAGGACACAACAGATTCAGCATCAAAAGGAAGCAGACAAAAGCCAAGTGGCACTGGCTCTTCCAAAGATCTTTGACAGAACCAGGCAATCTAAGGGATGCCTTACAGGCTGCGCTGTGCGGCTCTGGGGCAGATGGCCTGTGTGGCAGCTTGGGCACCGGCATGTGCAGTTCAGAAAGTTCCTGTGTGCTGATGATTCCTTGTGTCCCAAAGGCAGAAGTCCATTTGTACAGACAGTAGCCTCTCGGACAGTGACCCAGGCAGGCAGGGGACATGCTTCTTTGCAAGATGGTCTGACCTCGTAAGGCAGTTTCTGCATCCACATAGAAGACGGTGCCCTGAGGATCATATCAAGAACTGGCATCTTCCTTATTGTCTGGGTGACTTGACGTGCCTGGAGAAGGTGACTGGACTGGAATTTTTTCTCTTTGAGATTATTTCTTCAGCTTGCAAACATCAAATGACTTACTGGCAGTTTATGTGTAAGTACAGCTTATTTTGCAAGGTTGTCATTTGTGGTGTAGTTCTGTAGTTCCATGAAGAGTAACCTGAGACACAGGGAGGTGTTAAGAAGGGATGAGAGCAAGAAAGACTGTGTTGGGGATGAGAATGAAAGGAAAGCAGGCCAGCAGGGCTCCAGGCTCTGAGTCTTTTGTAGCACCTTGGACTCTGCCGGTTCTTGGACCCCATGTGTTGGGCAGAGCAAAGAGCAAGCAAAAGTTCTGTGTCTGCAGTAGGAGGCCAAGTGACTGAGTCATGTAATCATAGACTTGACTCAGTGCATACCTGTGTTACTGTTTACACTTTACACATAAATATCTATAGCCTACCAATTCTTATAATTCAGTGTTGCAAGAAATGCAATTTATAAACTAGGAAAATCCAGAATCTGGATTCTTCATTGAAAACGTCAGCTGTGGGAAATTATTTCTGTGGAACATGATCACAGAAGCTGGGTGAAAATGTAGGAAAATGCTGCCAAACACCTAGTGCAGCTATTTTAGATGCTGTAGTATTGATGCAGAGAGTACTCCAGAGAGCCTTCCTGCAATCAGGACCTGCAGGAGTCAGAGCACTTTCAGGACCTGGCACAGAGCTCCATCCAGCTACTGTGTTTTTCATCGCAGCATCAGTGGCAGCGAAGACGCAGATGTTACAGCGATGTTGCACTCTGGGGGTAGGCTCAGTGCTCCTGCTCTGACACCAGCAGCCTAGGGTTTGCTCTCAGTGTCAGTACAGGTTGCAATTAAGATTTTTGGTTGCAATTAAGATTTTTGTTCATTATGTAAGAAATGATTTTTGGCTAGGTGCCTGTTCCCAAACCTTGTGTATCCGTGTGAAGAGGGGAAGTGGCCTGCAGGAAATGTCTGGGACACAGTGTCTGTGGTGATCAAGACAGAGGAAATACACAGGTCTTGATTCTTTGCTGCCCTGTAGCTCTGAACAAGGTAGCTGGACGGAGCTCCTGGGGGCTGCCCTAAACTGATGAATTTACACAAAACTTGACGTAAGGAGCTAAATCTGGTCTGTAGTGACCAGCAGCAGCAAGTGGCGTACAGAGGGAGCATTCATGGGGGTGGAACTTGTCACAGCGAGGTAAAGTACTTCTATTTCCACTGGGCAATAGAAAGTGCATATGATTAATCAAAGTTGTGCAAAAGATTCTTCTCAGCATTTGCCACTACAATTCCTAGTTTGTTACTGCTGCTGTAAAGGGTGTATATTGAAGCCACCTGTGTGAAGCTGACCACCTTCCTCCTCTTTCCGAGGCTGCACAGGGGAAGAGGAGAGCTCTGAGCATTGCATCCCTACAGCAAGGTCTGTAGTGCACAAGTTGCGCGTGGGTAGGCTTGGAGTTCTTTCTATGCCTACCAGGCATAGACTTTCTATCCGTTTCTTTTTGTAGTGTCCAACAAGCACCATTTTATGGACAGCAACTTGCTCTACCAGTGCAGAATGAATTTCCGGCGGCGGCGGCGATTAATGGAGCTCCTCACTGAGAAATCTCGCTTGATGCCAGAAAGCCATGACAGCCCGTTTTGCCTGCGCAAACAGAACCATGACAACAGGAAACACACCAGTTTTCTCTCAGGTGACTCATTAATTATACTGCTGTTTGTAGAGTGACTCCATGGAGTATTAAAAAATTGGTTTTGGAGAAGGGGTTTCAGTGTTAGGAAAAAATGCAGGGCTGACTATTATGTGTCCCTGTTCATAGGGATTGTCCATTCACTCATTTTACCAAACCTATAGCTCCCTGAGGTGTATCTGTATCAATAGTATTTCAGATGCTGATCAAAATTTGGTGTCCATGGTCAAACTGAACTGGTTAAAGTCTCCCAAACTCAAAGTAATTTGTCATATATTCTATGGGGAGTTTTCAAGAAGATTAAAAGGGAGAGCAAGGGGCCCTGCAGCATTTGTGTACAGTAATATCTAGTAAGAACTGAAAGAAGGGAAAGGAAAACTGGAAAAATGTGGTTCCCTAGATTGAAATGCCTCTTAGAAGACACTGCAATGGGAGCAGTTCAGCCATCCTGTTAGTTACAGCATTACTCTCATGCAGTGACTCTTCTAACAATGTAGGACACACTAACCCATTTCCAGTGTTGTCAGTGAAAGCATGGCTTGTTGCTGTTTTTTTTAAAAAGAAACAGGGAAGTGGCTTAATAACGGGTACCGGCTCCCTTTCTCTCTTTATTTTTGGTCTGCTTGCAGTGAGTCCCACCAAGGAGATAAAGATCGTGTCGGCAGTGCGGAGGAGCAGCATGAGTAGCTGTGGCAGCAGCGGGTACTTCAGCAGTAGCCCAACGCTCAGCAGCAGTCCCCCCGTGCTCTGCAACCCCAAATCTGGTGAGCACCAGCAGCACAGCAGCTAGAGTGCAGACATCTCTTTGGAGAGAAGGCAACGTGAAGAATGCCTATCATCATGCCTAAGCTTATGTTTCCAAGAATAAATGAAAAATTCACAGTGTCACAGGTTTTGTAGTCCAGAGGGAACTATTATCATCTTCTAGCCTGAAGTCCTGTTGAACACAAGCCAGACGTCTGCCTCCAGTAATCTTTGCGTCAAGTCCATAACTGTGGTTTGAGCTGCAGTTTATCTTTTAGGAGGACGTGCAGAGGCCTAGATTTGCCTCTTCACTGCCAAGCTCTGAACCAATTCAAATCTCCTCCTAGAGACATTCCTTTGGTGCAAGTCAGAGGAGAGTTTAACTATCCAGTGACCGCTTGAGCTGCTATGAAATAACACCTCTCAGAAAATAGAAGCCTCTAAAAAAAACTGAGGCAGCATTGTTTCAGCCTGTCAGAGACCATTCAAACATTTGAATTTGTTTTAAGTCTTACACCGGTCTGTTTCAGAAGGTAGAAGAATGTTGAAGCTTATTTTCCTTTTGAAAGGATTTCCTATCCCACGCCGGAAGGTTAAACACACCCATTCTTCCACAGTTCACTTAAAATTGTTTCTTACTGTACATCTGGGAAGGGAAAAACAGACCAAGATAGATATTGTTTCAACCTCTCTGTTTCCCTCAGAAGTAGCCCTGAATATCAAACAGGGCCCCTGCTGCCCTTTGAGTTCCTTATCACCTCAAATTCACCAAGTCTCTGCCAGTGGTGTGGGGAGTATTGTACAACGGAGTAAGGCTTCAGTGGGTATGTGTAATCTTTGCTTTCAGAGGGATGCTGGCATTTTCAAATGTGATTACAAGAGTGCCTCAAGCACTAGGTGAATGCTATTCAAAACATGGACCATTTACTCCAGAGATGAGTGAACTAAAGTGCATTTCATTCGTGCTGTGCAGAGTGGCCATCAGAAAGAGAAGGATATTTTCCCTCTCTCTCCTTTTAGCACATTTCCTTTCCTCTGCTTAAGCTCTTCTGGGAATTGAGTATGAAGCTCTGAATTCAGTAGGATTATATGCTCAGAAGCCATAACCCCCTAGAGCCGACCTGCTGCCCAGCGGGGCAGATGCTGTCAGTTCTGCTGGCCATTGCATCCTCAGAGTGTATTGCTGTTGGGTGTTCAGCACCACCTTCCAGTATGCTCACCCCTTTGTGCAAGGGGCTTGCCCCTGTATAAAGGGTGCTACAGTATCATGTTTTGGCAGAATATCTCTCAGGTATACTTTCCAGAAACTCTCTGGTCGCTTTTGTATGGGGAGCTCTTTGTCCCCTGTATGTTAATTACATCCTGGAAAATTTTCTGGGACAGATAAAACAGCATTCATGTGCTATCCATAAATGTGTGTGTTATCTGAAGTATGCCAACTATTCCGTTCATTTATGGTTCTGATTTTATATGAAGTGTCAGCCTCTGAGTAGTGAGAACAAGTTTATTTTAATGGAGCTGATTACACAACACTGGAAAAGAATGGGCTGATGTTGCTCTTGCATAAATTTTTTAGAAGAAATTTTCCCTTAGGAGTAGTTTTCAAACTGTGAATAGCTTTAACAGACTTGTATTTGAAAGAAGATAGCAGTGGGCTTATAAACAGACTGATTTTTAAGAATTATACAATTACTGGCGATGTAGGGTTATTTCTCCCAGAGCACAAGTACAGATCTACACGTCAACTTGCGTAGGTTAACATAAGGCTGTCAGATGTAAATGTTATGAGGAATTCTTAATCCTCTGCTGACTATAAAGAGACTGTGTTCACAAATAGCTTCCTGCTATCCAGACCCAGAGTGTGTTGCTGAACTATGTGCTAATAAACACAAGGCAGAGGTGTCTTTGTTGTCAGACGAGCTCTCTTGCAGGCAAGCACTTAAAAAACACCCAGGTCATGACTTGACCAATCATGTAGAAAAACAATCATCAAACAGAAAAAAATTTCTGGAGGTATAATGAAGGGAGGCACATAAGGGAGCCCTGCATGGATGATTTACCTGAATCTGACTTGTCAAATGAGCACAATTGTTCAGTTTTTTCATATTGACCAGACATGCTCTGCAAAGTATAACACTGACTAAATGACAGTTCATCAAAATGCATGCGAAAGTTAAAAAAAAAAAAAAAAGTATTGGTTTGTCTGCTAGAATTCTCTCTGCTCCCATGAATGTCATTAAGAAACTCAAGAATGTCTTCAAATACCATCTGTGAGAAATTCTGTCTCCCACCTGTGACTGAAAAGACAGACACTGTCAAAATTATTTATCACTTAAAGAAAAACAGCCATAATATTAAGGGTGAAGCAAGCAAATGGGGTGAACAGCATATATCTTTATCTTGTCCTTTGTCTTGTGAATCATTTATGGACAGATAAAAAATAGTACACAGGATGGTATTGATTTGATCTGTCAGAACTTCAAAATTTGTTTGGAGGAAAATTATGCCATTACATAGGAAGGCAATGGGGACCTGCAGAAACTTACTGGAATTTCCTTTCATTTAAAATCCCAGACACCTGTAGGTTACCTAGCTGGTCCCTGGATAAGATGGGAGTTATAGGTCTGTGCCTACAGTTGCAGAAATCTCTTGAGATAATTCCTCACCCAAGCAGGATTTTCTTGTTATTTAATTCTGTGATTGAAACCCAGCTCAGATGAAACAGCAGAGAGCACCCAACAAGCACACAGTGAGCTGAGAAGGAAAGCTGCTCTGTGCCATGAAGGTTGGTCACCTGTTTGAACACTGGACACAGGAAAAGCCACTTCTGATTTTTGTGATAGTGTTTAGGGGACTTTGATGGCAGACAACAAAGTCTGTTGGCTAAATGCCCAAGTTTTCCAAATATCTCATCATTTATACTCAGAGTTATTCTGCAGGCTTTTCCTTGGTTCTCTTACTGCTTTCAAGCAAGTCTGCAAGAATTGAAAGCATGTATGGGAAGTGGGGTCAAAAAGACGTATCCCAACACTGTATCTTATTTATTAGAAGAAGCTCCAGAGGAATGTTTTTATTGAATATTCATTTCTGTACCTCCACAGTATTAAAGAGACCTGTGACTGCTGATGAGCTCTTGATGCCTGGAGCCCCATATGTTAGAAAAACTTTTACGGTATGTCTCCAATATTTTTCTTTTTCTGCATGTTATATGCATAGGGCAATACAAACAGACATTTTCTGATGGGATAATTAGAGCTTATTTGTATTTGCTGAGGTTTATACTTTAAAATCCCAAACTCCATTATCAGTACTTCCACAAATTTCATGTCTGATTCAGCACTTATTTATCCTCTCTTTATGCCAGTGGGATACTGCTGGCTTAGAAGGGGTGTAAAATTACATAAAGCCAATAACATTTGTATTTTACAAACTCATCCAGACTTGGTGCTCCTGCTCTGCAGGAGTGGATCACCTACCCAAAAGGAAGCTTTCCAGCTGGGTCTTTGTATATAATGGGACAGAAAATTAGACTCACATACATTATCAGAGCCTTTCTTTAAAGACTTTTTTGAACCTAGTCATTGGAAGCATTGCTTTTACAGCCTCCTAGTTGAACAAATAAAAGTTCATTAAAAACCAGAGGAATCATTTGGATAGAGCCTTTCCCATGAGTGACATAGCAGCCTGTACTCTACTATGTGTTGGAAGTACAGAGAAATTGAAATTACGTCTTGGACCATTTAGAAGTTGCCCCCTTGAATTTCATGGAGCTGCTTGAAAGTGATCATGTCTTTGCTCTTTGCAGATCGTTGGCGATGCCGTGGGCTGGGGCTTTGTGGTGCGGGGGAGCAAACCCTGCCACATCCAGGCTGTGGACCCCAGTGGGCCAGCAGCCGCAGCTGGGATGAAGGTGGGTTTTCAAAAAGGGATGATTTCCCAGGGAGATTGTGCTGCTCAGTGAAGGTCTCGGACTGCCTGTATTTGGGGAGGGAGAGGTGCTTATGTTTCCAGTGTTGAGTGCCTTTGTCTCAGTTTCAGGCATTTGTGCACAGTGAGTTCTGTTGCCTTTAAACCCCCTCCTGTTTATTTTCTTCTGTCCTTGAGATTCTTGAAGTCTCTTTTTCACATGAGACTCAATTATCCTTTCCAAGTTGTTTTCTTGACCTTTTCCCTTTTTGAGGTGGGTTTTTATTCACGTGGTTGGCTGGTTTCGGTGGTGGTGTTCTTATTTTTTGATTGATTTTTTTTTGCTTGTGTTTAATTTTCATGGTTTTTTAAACTCTGCACAATTTTAGCTTCCCTCTTTACTTTCCCATTCATGTGATTATGGGTATGCAGCTTCTGGACTTTGCCTGTAGAGGAACAGGCAAAGTCAGACATACCTAGTGAAAGTGAAGCTAGCACAGCCCATTGTTCAGTGTAAAGCGGTTAAGATTCAAGACAATTTGGAAAGAACAACAGATGATACTTTCATATTTCATAAAGAGCTGAAATAGCTTCATAAGTGATTTAAGAATCAATAAATACAGATTCCACTTTTAGCTTTTGCACTGCTAATGCAGAGCCCATTGACTTACCTGTGGGCTTGGATCACATCCTGCATATATCTGTGAATTAATCTCTGCCTTGTACAAAGAGAAAAATAAAGGCAAAGTATTATGTTAAGTATAGATAAAAGCAAGAAAGTTAAGTTAGCTGCTAC
The DNA here is from genome assembly GCA_013398955.1 of Callaeas wilsoni. NCBI lineage: Eukaryota > Metazoa > Chordata > Aves > Passeriformes > Callaeidae > Callaeas > Callaeas wilsoni. The sequence goes on from VWPU01020680.1 coordinate 19,756, forward strand.
ACCTGCTCCAATGGCCAGAAAGATTAAATTACCCATTTATGCCATGCTTTATTGTATGGCAACAACACAGATGAAGGTTTCCGGTGTATTCCACATGCACCTCAGTTTGCCATGAATTTTGTCCAGCCTTCTGATTCATCTCTCTTTCCCATCACACTCATCCCAGTTGCCTCTCATCTGTCTATTCACACCCACCAAGCTGGAGGCCTCAGCTCCAGGGATGCACATCCTGCCACTGCACAGTGCCAGATCTGTCAGACCCTCCTTAGCAAGTGCATGACGGGGATTTCTGCGCTCTGGCTGCTCAGTCTTTTTTAAATTAAACTTTCAAGAACATACTGTCTTTGAAACTTTGTTTTTTTAGTACAGGCATGCAAAACCCCTGGGACAGGGAATGGCAGCTGCAGAGCTTGTTGGTGCATGCAGCACCCAGACACATTCTGCTGGCAAACAGCTTGAATTCTGAGGGAGTTGGAATTTTTTATATGTTTTATACAACGCCTAAATATAATATACGGTTACAATTTGTATATGAAGAGTATAATTTTCAAATAATGATCCTGCCTAAAATGTAAAGGGCCTAAATTTAAAAATAATTAATTAATTCATGTGTATATTCTGGATCCTGAACTTGGGAGTTCCATGTTTTACAGCACCTTTTATTCTCTGAATATAGAAGCTAGCAGTAAATTGGAGCAATTCTGAAAACTGACTTATAAAAACAACACTGTGGTGTCATATGTGTAATCCCATGGGGCTGCAGAGGTCTACCTGAACCATTCAAGACCAAAGAATGCAAAATAGTTCACTGTCCTGAGAGGAACAAATAGTGTTGTAAAACTGGGATATATTGCCTTGATTTTACACAAGGACAGATCTGATTATTTTCAAAGCTGTTATCTTTATATGAAATGGTTTTTCAGAGCAGAATTGAACTTAAAAATTTATAGCTGTATATGAGATGAGCTCCTCTTTAGACACAAAAATTGTTGCCCCATTTTTGGAAATGCTGAATACCTTTAGCCTACTGAAGAGATGTTGTTTTTCTTTGAAAATAAGGGCTTTTGTTGAGATGTTCCCATGGCAATAAGTATGTAAGTCATAGTGCAGTATTTGAAATTTTAAAAAAATCTATGTCACTTAATCCATCTGTTTACAGAACTCCTCAATCTGTCAAATTTAAAGAAATCAAATGACAGGCTTTAGATGACAGCTACTTGAAATTAAACATTCCCCTGTGTGGAAGCTGCAGGAAGGGCACTTTGAAAATAGGCTGTTGGGCACGGTAACTTCTGGTGGGCTGGCGCAAGAGGCTTTTGTCTGCAAAATGAGTGCTGCACCAAAGAAGCGCTAACAAGGAAAGTTGGCTACGATGAAAAGGGCAAGAATTTGAAGAAGAGCCAAGCCTTGGCGTTGCAGTTTGTAGAAAAGTTCTTGGCAGTCGCAACAGGGATTTTCCTCCTAAGGAGATGCATCCACTGTAATTGTTTTTGGAGTGTCTTTATTTGTAAAGCTTGTGATTTTGCACTTGCCTATTTTGGAGAGCACTATTTACCTGTCTTTGCATTATTCTGGACATACTCTTGAGAGAGGACTGCTGCCTACGATCTCATTGTAGGACGTAGGTTTGTGCATTTAAAATTCTACAATGTATCACAGAAAGCAGTCAACATTGCAGGCTCAACCTACCTGCTGGACTTACTGGTGGCTTGCTTTCAGTTTGAGCTTGGCTGGGCTTTTGGCCTGCTCCAAAGTGCTGTGAATTGGGAGTCTGAGCAGAAAACTCCATGAGCTCGGGACAGAACTCTGACCACACGCAGTGGCTGCGCGAGCAGCTGGGGCACATGAGGTCAGTCACACGTGCACCTCGGCCATCTCCTTACGTGTGACATCCTCTTCTGGGGGAGTTTTCAGACAATATATTTCTGACAAAATCCCTACTAGCATGGTCTGCTGAAGATGTGTGAGAGGCTGTAAGCTTTAGGACTTGATACCTCTTCTGGGGCTGGTAAATAGGATTACCACTCACAGTCTGAGGTTTCAGGTGTGAAGCTGAGAAAATAATTCAAGAAATATCTAGTGAATTAGCTTTATTAAAGTATTTTTGGACCTGGTTTGCTGAAGTGTGGTTGCCCGTGACAGCATTGTGAGGAGAGTGGTTGCTGTAAGCACATTAACAAGTGGGAGCTGGAGGCGACGCGAGGCTATGAAAGGAGTCAGTGTTGTGATGCGTTCTTCTAAGTTATTTGCAGCTCTGTTTAGCTGTCTGCTGTCGTCAGCAACGCAGACAGGAACAGCAGGATTTTGAAGTTCCCAGGTTGCTTTAATATTCATTATTGACTGGCTGAAAAATCTGGTTCTCTGCAGATCACACTGCTAAATATTGCCAGCTGTTGTCAGTAAAACTCTTTTTCTCTTTTTTCAGTGATTTATTCTGTAAGTTCATTTCTAGTTTTAAGGTGCAAGTATTTTTTGAAAAGTTACAACTTGATTTAAAACTAGTGACTTAAATTAAGCATCACATTGTTATTTAGTGTGACATAACTGCAACAGAGTGTGATGGAACAAGCAGAGCTAGCTAAGTATGAGGCTTGTGAGAGACAATCACTCATTTTGCTGATCATCTGTTGTTCCCACTAGCTGGAAAAATCAGTGCCCAACTCAAACTGTTAAAAGAAAGCTATCTGATGCCTTAAACTGATTCTCAGCATAGTAGTGTTTATAGCCGTTACACCTAAGGTCCTCAAATCATACAAATTGCCAGTGGCTGTTCAAGCTTTTCAAGCCTAGTTCTTCGTTTCAGTCAGCAGCAGGGAGTTTGAAGGACCAGGTATGGTCACTGGTACGAACTCCTTCTCTTTGGAGCTCCGCTTGGGAACTGTAATGTGCAGCCAGGACCCTTTCAGCATAGTTCTGCTCTCCTGGGCTCTAAAAGCTGGCACAGGGAGGAGATCAGCTTTATAAATCTTCTGCCTGTGCATTTGTCTTCTGCATTCATAAATTATTCTCTCAGGTCCAGTTTCTCAAATGATTTCACTAAAAGAATAAGAGCCAACTCTCAAGAGTAATTGAGTTGCCACTGTGTCAAGAATCCAATTGATGTCACTTCATCAAGGTCATCAAGCCGATTTCATGCAACCAAAGGAACATCTGTACTCTCTGATTAGTCCAAAGAATTCAGGTTCTGCCACAATAACAACATATTACAGCTTTGTAACATGGAAGACTAAAAGGCGCACATTGTAAGTGTCCAGTGGGGTGAAAACGAACCCAAAAACATGTGATGTCAGAGGAATTGCCAAAGCCTTATATTCCTGCAGTTGGAAGAAATTTGAATAGTGAGATTCTCGTGAAGTTGAATGTACCTCAAGCTGCAGAGAAACACAAAACCCATTTGATGGTCCTCGCCAACCTGACCTCAAACATGAGGATTGCATAACTGTTTGGCAAGCAACATAAATCAGTCTAAAAATCCTTTAAAAAAAACCTTCCCCCAGGAAAAAGTGTCCTGAGTTCAATTTCCAGTCTTTTACAGGATAGTGGGAAAGGTAGAGAAACATGGATATTGTAGGTGAGAAACTTCTTTGTAAATCCTAAAGGCACTCTAGTAGGAGCTTGAAGAGTGGGATTTATATTGTGTCAATAAAGGCACAAGGTACATGCCTCCATTTAACCCTCTCAGTAAAGTTTAGGAAAGAGAGGATACCTCAGTGTTTGATGCTGGGCCTCTAGCCCTTCAAAGCCCTCCAGGGATGCTTCAGTGCTAATTTAAGGTATCTGAAGGGTACTTTCATTTTTTCATGGAATTGAGCTTTAAATGAGAAGATGGAGTAGGCTTGGATAAATATTTATGCTGTGCACTAGCATATGGTGTTGTTGAAGCAGATGCAATTCAGTCTTAGAACTCTTATCTTATACCAACATGTTACTGATGTTAGAAAAGCATAAATTACACAAGTTGCCATCTGTTTTCAATTACAGCATGAAAACACTGAGGCAGGTTGGGATTTTCCTTTAGCTGTGTTATCAGCTCACTGCCGAATTCGATAATTACATTAGAGTGAGTTGAGAATGGATGTATTTGGTAATGTGAACACTCAAAAAAAGTTGCTGACAAACTGCTTTCATAGCTTGTCCATAAATAGAGAAGCAGCAGAGCTAAACATGCATAGCACTACCCACAATGAATGCCACTGCTCTAGGGCTTGAATATGAATGTATATATTAAGTTTCAAACATGTCTCTGTAAGTGCTTCATTTTCTGATAGTATCTAATTATAAACTATAATATAAAGGTCCATTCTCCTCCACAGAAATGTGGAACCTGTATTCAAGCATCTCTGACTTTCGTAAAATCTAATTTTAAGAAATGAGATTTTATGTTTTACCATAAAATTAGCCTGGTTTTGCAAAACCAAAGAAAATTCAAAGATGTTTTAACTCTTTCATAAGGTCTTTCACTTTATGCAGCAGTAACCAGAACCTCAGATTTTATCTGCTGTTATCCATCACAGAGATTGGAGAGTGAGCTGAGTAGGGTAGCATTAGCCTCAAACATTGAGATCATGGTTGAGAAGAGTGGTTGTTACATTACAGAGTCAAAGAATGGGTCATGTTGGAAGGGTCCACAGGGGGTCATTTGGTCCAGCCTCCCAGCTCAAGCAGAGTCATCCTGGAGCACATTGCACACGACTGGGCCCATCCAGTAAGGGGGATTCCACAGCCTCCCTGGTCAATCTGTTCCAGTGCGCAGTCACTGCACAGTAAAGGAGTTCTTCCTCGTGTTCAAGTGGAGCTTCCTGTGCTTCAGTTTCTGCATGTTGCCTCTTGTTCTATTGCTTGGAACCACTGATAAGAGCCTGGTCCATCCTCTTGGTACCCTCCATTTAGATAGACATTAATGAGGTTCTCTTTCAGTCATCTCTTCTTGTAGCTTAACAGGCTCAGCTCCCTTAACCTTTCATTTTAAGAGAGATTCTCCAGGCCCTTGATTGACTCAGTAGCCCTTCACTGGACCCATTCCATTTTTTCCATGTCTCTCTTGTACTGAGAAGCCCTGAACTGGACACAGCGCTCCAGATGTGCCTCACTAGGGCAGAGTAGAGAGCGGCAGGATCACCTCCCTTGACCTGCTGGCAATGCTTTTCCTAATGCACCCCAGGATACCATTGGCCTTCTTGGTCACAAGGTCACACTGCTGGCCCATGGTCAGTTTGTCATCCACCAGGACCCCCAGGTCCTTCCCTGCAGAGCTGCTTTCCAGCAGGTTAGCCCCCAGCCTGTACTGGTGCATGGGGTTGTTCCTTCCCAGGTGCAGGGCCAGGACATTAGGACATGTTAAGAGCATAGCAGTGGTGAGCATAATGTTGAACAGTTTGATGAACAGTTTGGATGTCTTTTTCATTAGTATTTATTTAATCCTTAGTGGAAATCTTTCTAAAAGACTCTAAAGAAAAAATTAGCAAGGTTGTGCTAGTCAGCAGCATAATGATTCAACAGAAGTTGGAAGAGATCAAATATTTGTGAATGTGAAAATAGTCAGCTCTGCCATCAGCATGAAAAATGAGTTATTGGCTGGTTGTGCTTGACAACTTTTTAACATGTATAGCAGTCATTGTGCTTTCCTAATCAGTGAATGAATCTGTGCCTGAGTGTTCCTGCAATGTGTCTGCCTTCTCTTTTTGGTCTGTGGTCATCATTTGCTCAAGTAGTTTGCTGGTGAGCTGTGGTGATGCCTCTCTAACTGTCCCAAGGTTTCCACTTTCCATGTGTGTGTTTAATTAAACTCAATGAGTAGTTTGCAAATTTTTGGAGTGAATCTTGTTACCATTTCTACATAGGTTGGACCTACCTTAAAGCCATGTTAATCTAACTATACTCAGATTAATGCCATGAAAATTATCACAGTAACATGGTTCTATGAAGACTGGGCAGAAAACTGCATTGCACCCATCTCCTCTTGTCTGGGAGTTTTATATATTCAACCCTCTCACCAAAGTAGAGCCTTCTCTAACAGAAGAAAAATGTGGTTTTGAGAGCTGCATTGTGTGTCACTGCCAGAACATTGTTTAGTTGCCAAAAGGAGACAAGGTTTCGCAAATTTCTTCTTTGCTTTCATTACAGACTACTACAAATGCAACAACAGAGTCTTTATGTCCTTGACCATCCTTTGCATTAGCACAGTGTCTTTAGGTTGATTGAAATAATGAAAATTTTTTCCTCAGTATTTGGAATCTCAGTGCAGGACTGGATATCTCTTTCCTGCCCCTTCACTGCACCAGCTACTCTGTCCATTTTATTCCTCCTCTATGTTGGAAGCCCTGTCATTGTTGAACCTCTGTGTCAGGAGACTCTTAGAGACACTGTACCACTGGGCTGCTGGTGAACCTGCCCCATGGTGGCCACAAGGAAGTCACAGTTTGGATTCGGATTCTCCTCTTTCTCCTGTCACAAACCCTCTGTGCAATACTGACCATTTCCCACCAAAACTCTTGTAAAGTAGTTTGGGTTTAAATAGAGATGGAAAATGCCAGAAAATCTGACATATTCTCAAACATAACCAAAACATTTGATGAGTAGATCTGTTTTGGCACCTGTACAGGTGAAGTTTGCTAAAGTTTCTTTGTTTCCTTGTGGGAGCTGTGGTTCACATCATAAGGTCCAGGTTCTCCAGTCTCAGAGCACAGAATTTGCAGACTGGGCCCAGTGACTCCCATGCAGCACTGTTACAGGACCCCAGGTTTCAAACACCAGTTTGTACAGCTCTCCTCTTTCTAAGCCATCCTTCTCCTCCTCCTGAAATTTGTGTTTGTATTAACTCCAGATACTTCCTTTGTGACATACCACACTGCCACCCCTGCCCAGGTAACTACTCTCCAGACAGACACTTTCCATTTCTAATGCTACCATATTCCAGCCTCTGCCCATCTTTACCAAAATTCTCTTGTTTTGCTCCATTTTTCACTAGTAAATCATTAGACTCTTAACTGTGAAATTTCAGTTCTTTTAAAGCCATGATGAAGCTCCTGTTATCTTCTGACATGTCAGAATTTCATCCTACATTCCTACTTTTTTTGGTGGATTTCCCTTTTTTTCTGCTTGTTTCCTTGGTTTGCCTTGCTTCTTTGTCCACAGAGTTGTATAAGGATGAGTTTCTTTTGAAGACATCTCTTCTGAGGCTGCGGCACTTCTGAAGCTGTTGTGGAAGGTTAAGTGAACCCCACCCTTGTGCACAAGCCTCAGAGTGCACAGCCACCACTAGGTAGTTGGGTCTGGGACTGTGCTTGCTTCAGTGGATTGTGAACCTCTGTTCTTCTGAGCCAGTGGACATAAAATTGACTAAAAAGATCAGCCAGCTTTATGTTGTACTAGAGCCCAGGTGCTTGCTGTGGCTATCTGGAACTGTTCTACGATAAAGAAATCAAAACTTGGCGTGTGAAAAGTCACATGCTGAGATATACAGGGAAAGACCCCCTCCCATGCAGTTGGGAACACTGACGGAAACGTCACGCCAGCAGGATGTGAACTGCAAACTGCACACACAAAAGAAAACAGAGAAAAATTCTTTTTATGATTGTCAGACCTGGTTTTGAACAACAGGATCCATGTTATTCACTACAAGGAAAGGAATTAAGACAGTGGGAATTCCCAGGTGAAATATAAAAATAGTGAGTTCAACTTTTTGAGTCTAAATTTTGCCTTTAACGCCTTCCCTCCCACCAAACTTACAGGACACAGGTTTAACAAGGTTTTACTTGCTTATCCCAGACCCAAATTTTGGCCTGCACAGCAGTATTAGGTTTCCAATGCCTCTGTGTGATTTTTCCTAAAGACTCTTTTAACAGAGAGAGTTTTACTGGGCAATAAAATAACTTTTTTTTCTCTTTACAACAACTGAAACCTTATGTGAGTACAGCAAGTTTCATAATATCTCAGAGCTCTTTTTTCTGCATTCACAGTGGTGTAGTTGACATTAGAATTGGTTTGTAGGCCAGTCACCTAAAATGCTGTTGGGCAACAAGTGACTCACTGTACTTGTGTCTATACATTGGCTCCTTCTCATCAATAGGAAATACAAATAGAAAACAAAAAATTCTGCAGCTTCATAATTGGAGATAAGTGGATTTTCTAAATTCAGTCACATTATTTCAGTAAATGATAGTTTTAAAAATTCTCTTCAAGTAAGTGGTGTTTTATGACAGGATAACCCAGATATCTGAACACTCTGCCTTTATGAAAGTGTTTTCTTGATTTTTTCTGGAGTCTTGCAGCTGTAACCATTCAGAAAGAGAGACAGCAGCACTGGTATCAGCTGCACTGTAAAACAGGGCTGTGCTTGTGTTTTGATACAACTTCCAAGTTCCTGTGTGGTCTGTAGCCCATTGAATGGCAAGGTCTAGTGCCTGACAGAACAGCTGGGCTCTCAGCCATGCTCGAGCTGTCGTAGGCTATTGCAGATCACTCCCAGGTAGTCCAGGCTCTCTAGAGAGAGTACTGTCATCTGAAAAACTGATCTGCAGAATGCCTGAAATCTTGAAAAGGTTACCCTAAGTGTCTGTAAAAAAGACATAGAATTAGAGGCCAGTACAAAAAGCTGTCATTTTGAACTACTTTTGCTCTCAACTGAGGATGAAAAGCATTTTGTATTACTTGGTGTAGTTGCAATGCTCATTTCACTTGATGCCTTGGAGAGTTTCTCAGATGCTGTTGGTTTTACACGTTCATGGCTATCTCAGCTCTCTGCCCTGAGCACTTCAAGGATGCTGCTGCTCCCCAGCTGCTGCTCTACAGACTCTTGCCTGCACTTCTCCGTCTCTTCGTCTCTTTTCTTGTTGCTGCTCAAGACACAAAGTGGCTTCCTTTCATGGTATAAGCGAATGATTTGGGAAACATGTAGCATTAAAGCCAGGGCTCTGTTTAGCTAGCCAAACACATGGGAAAACAATTGCACTTTTGTCTGTGCAAACAGAGAGCAGCTGTTTGTCTCAAACGGCGCAGACTGTTCCTGCTCATGACACACTGGATACTGGAGGGGGCTGAGGGTGCCCTGCATGAGTCTATCTGCCCCTGTAATTCCCTTGCTTGTGCTGTCTTAGTGACTGTTCTTAACCAATATGCGACTTAAATGAACTACAGTTCAGCGTAATCATATTTGACCATGTGAGTAAACTGATGCATAGTTTTAAAGTTCTTTATTCATTATGTGTGGTTTTGTTTTAGCAAATATAGTTTAGATATACCAGAAAAAAAGAAGACACCGAAAGGACAACCCAAGCATTAAAAGACATTACTTCTAAGCTTAGACTCTGTGTTCTTCTGACACTGATGCAGTATTTTACCCAGAGCCATCTTTAGCCATTTGAGTTATTTAACATTTTCAGAGCTCTTCTGTGGTAGGTATCAAATTGCACTATACAATTAAAATGCTTATAAAGTTAGACATGCAGTCACTGGTTTGCTTTCCTGATGTGGCCCAGCCTGGCCTAGCTTTACCTGTGGGTATTTCTCTCTGGGACTCACATTAAGTCAGTGATTTTACACACCAATTCCCAATTAGGGCCATGGAAAGCAGTGACCTATATTCCCCTACTCCATATTTATGGATGGTTTCTGTTTCAGGGTATTAGGTTCTTATGTTATTACTCTCCAGATATCTACAGATAGCGTTAATTTACCTTCGTGAGTAATTCCTGTTCGCTGTGTCGGCGTTTGCCTGACCGCTCAGTCAATCTGTGAGCGAAACTCCACCACTTGCAGAGCTGAGACTTGTGCAGCCCAAAAGACTCATGCTCCAAACGAGTTGTTTTCATGGGCTCTTAGGTCAACTCTTTTCCTCCTCTAATTTGTCCACTCTGTTTGTGGAGTTTGCTCAGCGATGGTTTAATTCTCTTCCTGGTGGAAAAAAAAAGGACTTGAATTCCTGTAGATTCCCATCATTTGGAAGGGAGAGAGGGAGGGAGGGAGACACTATCTGAACCAATGATGAAGCCCTTGAGAACCTATGACTTTTTATATTATGTAATTTACTGTATTATGTTATAAAATAGATGTTCCTTTATTAGATGCAAATTTTTTTGTATTATGTAGTTTAGAGATTATGTTGTTTAATTCCCAATATTTTTTTTAAGTGGAGACAAATTTTTTTTGAGTACTGTAAAAAATGCAGCCTGTTTTTTAAAAACAAAAGAAGTGTGTAATATGTGTGAAATGAAAGTGTGTAATGAAGCCTTGCTCAGGCAACCCATCCACACCACTCTGCAGTCACAGACCAAGATGGAGCACAAAAATTATGCACTTACGTTTGTAATTCTGTAAATGGAGTTCATTTTCTCTGCTATGAGTTGTACTGTGCTCTGCTGGTACCCAGTTTCTAGCCCACTGATGGAACAGTGGGCCAGCTTCACACTGGTGTAAAGATTGAACAAGAAACACATCTCTTGAGAGACAAAATGTTTTTTATGCAAAGCCTGGATACTTGCCCACTCCCACACCACCCACTCTACAGCAAATTACACTTTTGCTAGATATATTTACAGAACTGAACACACATCTGCAATTTATTCTGTTCCATCCAGTAACCTCAGTTATGGAGGAAAGGCCATGGTATGATTTTTTAACCTTCTGGCAACATGCAGTAGATTGTGAATTGTGAGGTTCCAGCTTTACTTTGCTAATCCTATCAAGATTCCATGAACTCTTTTAAAAAAACCCCACCAAAGATAAAAATCTAACTGGAAACATAACTTTTAGGACCTCTGATTTTCATCTCCTTTCCTCATTCCATTGTGACAGTGTAAAGCTTAGCAGAGTGAGAGCAAATAATTCAGTGCTGCCTATGTTTGCTTTTATGTAGAAGTTAGGTCTTAGGCTGTTCTGTGGTAGCACATTCAGCATCTCCATAGCCTGGGCTCTTTGCTGAGCATGGGGATTCCTTTGCTTTATGGCTGTGGGTGACCTATTAAAATAGAAGAAATCCTGTATCAGCATAAATGCAGGCTGTGTGTGTAAGTATGTAAAAGAAGCTGAGCTCTGCACCCTCTCTCCTCCACTGTTGTTCTCCTGCCTCAGATTTCTCTGCACTTGTTCTTGGTACCATAACATCCATCTTGCCATTGATTTCACTGGGACTTTAAGTTATCTGAAAACTTAAGCTGCAGATCCATGTGTAAACTCTGCCAGGAAGGTTGATCCTATCTTCACCTCCTTTTCATCTCCTTCTTTCCCTTTCCCTCCAACCAGATATGTATCTATTGCTTCCTTCCTCCATCCACGTCAGGCACATCAAGGAACTTACTTTGCCTGGAGACAAGTCTTTTCATTTATTTATTTTTACTGGCACAGGATGAAAAGGATGAAAAGGGAGCGGTGCCTGGCTTTGGTGCGCTGCTCCCGGAGCCAGCACAAAGGGACAGGAGCACCTCTTGGGACTGCAGGCACCGAGTCCTGCTATGAACCTTCCTCCCCTTTGAACATGGTTTGATATCTGGATCCGCAGACTCCTTGGCAATTCAGGTTGAGCAGAAAGAGTTGTGAAGTCCCAAATCAGATTACTGATCCAGCTTTTAATAAGCAAACAATTTTTCCACATTTTTAAAAAAATAAAATTATCTTTTTACATCCTAAAGAGAGGAAAACCTCATTGTCACTAAAGGTGTTGTCAGTAGGGTTTTGTGTAAAAACCCATGATGTGGAGTGTGAGGTAGAAGGTGATGATGTGGTAATTAGCTGGGAAGATTTATTCAAGAGATCTAACAAGTGCCAAGGCAAACCTGTGTGGTTATCCACTTGTAAATAGCTCCTTTCTAGCTGGTAACAGCAATGAAAAGTACAAACAGTGTAGTTTTTTGTTCCTTTGTGACAAAATAACAGCCTTAAATGGAAGTGTTTACTTTCACTCATTTCTCAACTCCTTCATATTTCATATTTAAATTAGATTTTAAAAAATGACACCTTGATTTCCATCTGTTTGCTTGGAGAGCAGTGGTGCTTGGGAGATGCAGGAGTGGGAGAAATGGTTCCCAACATCTGCAGAGGAGGAAGAGCGTGCAAGGGGGAAAGGATCCTATTGAAAAGATACCTCTTCCTTTAAACTGTTGGAAGCTTGGATGTCCCCTTTCTCCTTGCAGAAAGCTGGAAAGTTGTGTTTCAGATGTTATGTTCTTGTAGCACCTAAGCCTTGCCCAAATTTTGCTGAAATCTGTCAGCAAGACAAGAAAAGCCAAAGCAGATGTGTAGACTCTTGAAACAAGCAATGGTAAAGGCTGTTTTTTTTTTTTTTTGCTTTGCCTTCTCAGTTTCAGGAGTTTAGTAACCTTCCCAAGTGAGAGCTGTGGCCATACCACAGGAATCAACCAGTAAGTTTTCAATATTAGAACTGGCCCAGAGCTTTCAAAAGTATCTAAAGTGTGAAAAGTTTGATTTGTTGGATATCCTACTGATGACGTCTCCAGGTCTCTGACAATTGTAAAATGTTAACCTTTCAGCCCTGATTTCATGGGCGCCCATAAGGAAGGGTTCTTACTGAGAACATGGCCTGATATTTGATAGAAGTCAGGATCTTGTGGGTCTCTCATGCACACAGAAAACAGATGGGTTTGCTAACCACATGTGGAGGACTTTCCTCTGGAAGATCACAGTGAGTTTCAGAATACCATAATGAAACAATTACAGGTTTGAGCTACTCAAACCTCCCAGCTGATCCTTGTCCCTGCCAGATTAGTAGGACATGAAAAAAGATTTATTTATAATTATTGATGGTATCCATATTAAAAAAATGTATACGCACTGTCTCTGTAATGGATTTAATTTTAATTTTCATTAGCAAGAAGAAAAGCAAAGCCATTCGCATTGAGATATACTTTTCTTTTTGAAATAGTTATATTGTCAATTCTGATATGAATTCTACTCTGTAAAATAGTCAAACTACACTTTTCTTTGAACAGCTCTGAAAGAAGTTCTACTTAGAAGCTTTTATTTTTAGTTCTTAGGAAAATTACTGAAGAACTTTCCAAGGTTGAAAATAACTCCTACCTTTGCCCTAATTCATCATTTTTCCTTGATACTAATAAGGGTTTTTTTAAAAAAAGAGACCAAAAAGAAAACAATACATTTCTCCACGCAGTTTGGTTTGTCTTAAAGTAAAAATTATCTGTGCAACTGTGGCTTCACATCAGATGATGAGAAGAAATAGTAGTCAAGGAAGCATGTCCCAAACTATCCAAGTGTATGGAAATCGCTGTGGATACAAGTCATGAACACAGAAAAGGGTTAAATCCAGTCTGTCTCATGCTGGATGACTGAGCCAGCCTCATTTTAGACACAGCTTTCCCAACAATGGCCTGTTTCTGTGCAATGTGCTAATAACTTCTGAACTACCTTGGTCTCAAAAGGGTGTGCTTTGCAGCAGAACAAGGGCCTGGTTTGAGCTGTCAGCTGCTAGAAATCTGTTTCAGATCCACACAGAGTCCAGGAGTGAAATCCTGTCTGCTCCAGAGTGAAAGATTAGTGCAAGACTGGATTTCACACTCTCACCAGCATTTTTAATATTTTCCTTCATACATTTGCCACGTGTACAGTAATAATCACACCTTCAGTGGAATTTAAGTGGTAGCAGTGTTTTCAACATCTCTTTATGCTGTTAATTGCTGATGCCAGAGCTGCTATCACTGCCAAACAGCCCATCAAACCTTTTTGTTTGGTTGACCTTGATGCTGTTGAAGGAGAAAACTCAAGTGTACTGGCGGAGACTTTGTGCTTTGCAGTTTTAGACCCTGAATATTCCCATTGCTGTCTAGATAATGGGGTAAAGTATCAGTACTGCTGAAAAACAATATTTTTGCCACTATCTTTACTGTCTCATTGCATAATCTAGCTTTGGAATTGAGAATTTCAAGCCTACGTTATATTTGGTAACATTGATTGCTTTGGTACCTATTTGATATGCATTTTTAATAGTGATTTTACTTTCTTAAAGAGTAGTTAACAAACAAACAAAATACCAAAAAGCCATCAAAATCCCACAGTCAATCAAACAAAAAATCCAACCAACCAAAAAAAGCAGAGTGGATTCTGTACACTGATACTGGCCCTGAAATGTAAATGATAAATCCTTTGAGAATTAGCACCTCACCCCCCAGCTGCTGGAGTGGGGCACACACATTTGCTGCTGTGGAAAGGGCAGTCCCCTCGCTGTCCCCAGCCACGCTGCCTCGTGGCAGTTGTGTTCCTCTTCATCTGGACGGGTTTTTTTAAAATTTATCTCAAATTAAGGTGGCCGTGTAATCATGGTCTTATCCTACTGTTTTGAGATCTATTATCTGTTGACTGTGCATGGCTGTTACTTGCTTTGTACCAGTGGTGAACAGTTGGACTCACTGCATCTATAAATTTAAATGTCTTTATATGGCTGTCCAAAACACCGATGATCACTTAAGTCAAAGTCTGCAGTAGGAATTTCCAACTCTTCATAATCTTTCACAGCACCCTTCTAAAACGTGTGCATAGAAAAAGAAAGAACATTTTTAAAGGATTTTTTAATATATTAAGGTCAAAAAAGTCCAGCAAGCAAGGATAGGCTCCGCAGGGAGAGCTAACTAAAGCCTACAGTGCCAACAGCATCTGAATATGCAAGGATCTAGGCTAACTGCCTATCCTCTAAGAACATTCCTGTAGCATTTGTAAATATTAAGGTCATCCTGAGGCAGAACTAACAAAAGCGTTAGTGACAGGTATGCAATGTTTTTATTTAATAATTGGCTTTAAGGTAGTTGCGCAATTCCACGCCCATGCCTGCAGCCAGTCTCTGACATCCCTTAGAAGGATACCACAGTCATCCTCATCTCAGCTCCTGAACAACACCAGCTCAGCTGTCCAGCCCTGGTGCAGGCAGCCCCTGCGAGGGAAGGGGCTTTGGTTTGGCTGGGGGGCAGTTCTCCCAGGAAAATCAAGGGGTGTGGATGTACATCTGCAGGGCAGCTTGGCAAGACCGAGGAGGGGCAGGCAGCCAAAGATTGCTGTGGAGGAAAGAGCAATTACCAGTGAGGGGGAGGAAGGGTTGTTCAGTTCCAAGTACAGCACAGTCCTGATTTTGGCCAGTAAATGTTACGGTAAGAAATTATTCTCGCCTCTTCTTGCCATCTTCAGTCCAAAGATAAATTGCATGACAAATCTTTGCTAACTTCTTTAAACAACAGGTTCCCAGATCCTTTTTGTTCAAATGTAAGCCCAAACTTGAAGTTTATTTTTTTATGCGAACCCCTGGATTTGGTTGAACCTTCTGTATCTACCATGGAAAACCCACAGAAAGACAGGTGCCTCTTCTGCTGTCCCTGCTTCCATGAGCTGCTGTTTCTAATGGCGGGAAATTGAAATACTCTACAATAAATGTTTATTGCTGTAATACTTAAATATTTGAAATCAATTAAGGGAGGGGTTTTTTTTCATTTGAGTGTTGCTTTATTTAACTATTATTAGTTCTGTGGTTTTTAGATCACCACATCCTGACCAACAAAATGGTCGGAATTTATTCTGGGCTGTGTCTTTTCTTGAAGTCTAAGGGATAAAAAGGGATGGTTATCTCTTGTCAAGCTCCTTGGAGAGCAATGAGGAAATGAGCAATAAAAGGTTCTTTGAGGCTGTTTTAACTGTAGTTTATCATCTATTATAGTTACTGATGTGTGGAAACCAACAGAAATATTTTACATGTTTGTAGTCACAAAGCCCTTAACAGCTGCTGCTATGAGCTGAGCACTTACAGCTTTTTGAAATGTGTTTTTATAAATGTAACATTAAATCATTGTGTTTTTGTAAACTAGTCTCCTTAAGAAAATTCCTGAGATAATACATGGGTTGACACACTCAGTCAGGGCTGCTGTGTGGGTGCTCACTTGCTCCTGCTTGTTTTCTAACTTCAATAGAGCAATGCACGATGTGAGCATTTTTGGGCAGGATTGATGATGACCAAAATGCACAAACCATTTCATTTCCCCTCGCTGGATGCAGTGCTGAATGGGAAATCAGGGTGGGGAGAAGAAAACTGAGTGAGTCAAGGACACTGAGCATAACGAAGGGCTCAGGACTGTGCAAACCTCTTTCTTGTCATCAGAATTGGAGGACGCAGCAAATGGCTCTACATTTCTGCATCCCTGGGAGAACCAGGCCTGGAGTTTGCAGAGACTCAGCCCTCAGGGGCACACGTCCAGCAATTACTATGGAGACAGCTTTCTACCCCCAGGGTGGTTGGCTCTTTATTACCATCTCCTGTTCCTTATGGGTCTTTTCAGGCAGTTTTAGGATGGGACTGTGCTCTTCTGTGTATTGTCCTCCTCTCTGCATTTCTCTTCTTGTCTGGCTTGGATGAACTTCTTGCATCTTATCCTCACCACTGAGAATGATGAAACTAATAAGCCATTTGTATCCAGTGCAAAGGATGGCACGAAGGGGGTTGTTCTCAGCCCGTACACATTGCTGGTTAATTGTACCGCCAAGGGCATATGATAAAACAAACACATTGGGAATGCAGACGTGTCAGCTCTTGTCTTCCACAAGAAATTCACTCTTCGGCATCCAGACTGCTGTTCACGTTGTGCCTGTACCATCTACATTTACACCACTGCAGCCCTGGTGTGGGTGACTGGCTAGTCTGAAAGTCTGTTCCTCTTGCCAAGGGCATTCCCCAAAGGCCCCTGAATGCCCATGACACGATCCAGTGTGCAGATTTATCCATTGCACGCTTGCATGCGTGAACCCAGGCAAACACAAGTCCCGTGCATTGGGATTCCAGTAACTCAGGAAGTCTGAGAATATGCAACAGTAAAACAAACATCAGCCATTCAACTTAAAAAAATTGCTTTAAGCCAGAAGAGACAATGTTGTTTCTTCAGGTCTGTTTTAAATCAACCCAAATTTTATTTTAGAGCCAGAGCTATAATTCAGTAAAACTTGATACAATCTTGGAAAGCCATAGAAGGTATTAGGAAATACCACTGGAAGTTGAGACCTACAGATACTGCAATAATCTGCATTTTAAACTAAATAGACATGTCAGTTAAATGCTAATCAGGCACACTGCAGAGGATGATGGGTTATCTTTTCAACAAAAATCCTTAAAAATTAGAAGGCTTTGTCTACATGCAAAAACTGAACCATTTTCCCAATGCTACTTGCAGCTGAAATATTCATATATAGGAAAGATTACTGCCATGGGAGTTTACTCAGTTGTATCACTGATTGCAATACTTCGGTGATCATTTAGGCTACCAGTAAGGCTACTTCCAGGATCTTCAGCTCTGCAGAGCAGTTCTGAGGGTGAGGAGTAAGGTGCAAGAATCTACCATCCTGTCAGGGGCTGCTGCTGCCACTCTTCCTGTGCAGAGGCTCTAAGGAGCAGAGATTAAAGTAATCGGTGACATTTTTGATGAAATGTTACATTTTTGGATTGGGTTTGCTTCCTCTATAATTTTTCTTAAATTGATAGCTACATTCTGTCCATTTTGCACAAATATGAATTGAGTTTCACCGCACATTTTACTTGAGAGGGAGGTTAGTTGGCAGACAAAAGTTAAATGACTTGGCATGTGAGAAAATCTGCTTTAAAGCACTGGAAGACACCAGAGCTGCTTCCCACCTCTCCCACATCCATTTCTGTCTTGTACTTCTGCCTAAATAGGAAAAGTGAAAATTCATAGACTGATAGAATTGTTACTTCTGGAAAAGACTGGCTGGTCTAATAGCATCAAGTCCAGCAATCAACCTGACACTGCCATGTTCACCATTAAACCATGTTCCCAGGTGCCACATCCACATGGATTTTTTAACACTTGCAAGGATGGTGGTTCTGTCACTTCCGTGGGTAGTCTGTTCCAATGTCTGACCACCCGTTCAGTGACGAAATTTTTTGTCATATCATAGAATCAAATAGGTTGGAAAAGACCTCTGAGATCATCATGTCAAAGCTATGACTGAACACCATTTTGTCAACTACAATGTGGCACTAACCCTCCTCTGGTGCAACCTGAAGCTGTTTCCTCTCATCCTGTCACGTGTTACCTGGCAGAAGAGACTGATCCCCACCTGGCTACAGCCTCCTTTCAGGGAGTTGTAGAGAGTGATATGGTCTCCCCTGGGCCTCCTTTTCTCCAGGCTAAACACCCCCAGCTCCCTCACGTGCTCCTCATCTGACTTGTGCTCCAGACCCTTCCTCAGCTCTGTTGCCCTTCTCTGGACACACTCCAGCACCTCAGTGTCCTTCTTGTAGTGAGAGGCCCAGAACTGGACACAGCACTCTGGGTATGGCCTCACCAGTGCTGAGGACAGGGGGACGATCCGTGCCCTGGTCCCGCTGGCCACACTGTTTCTGATCCAGGCCAGGATGCCATTGGCCTTCTTGGCCCCCTGGGCACATGCTGGCTCATGTTCAGTTGCTGTTGACCAGCACTCCCAGGTCCTTTTCCAAGGGCAGCTTTCCAGCCACCGTTCCCCAGCCGGCAGCACTGCAGGGGGTTGTTGTGACCCAAGTGCAAGACCCAGGACCTGGCATTGTTGAACCTCATAAAATTGTCCCCAACCCATTGATCCAGTGTGTCCATATAAAATACAGCATGAAAATTTCTGGTGATACTTGTTTCGTAGCTTCTTTCTTACAAACTCAAGGTGACTTACAGGTAAGATAGCCTTCTAGTGAATGTATTGTTTCCATTGAAACCTCAGGACAATATTATTATTCGCTTAGGTTCCATATTTTTATCATTAAAAATACAGATCTAGACACTACACACATTTTTGACCTTTTTACCAAACACTGTAATGTTATGATTAGATACAGAGAAGGCTTAATGTCTTTGAGGAATCAGTATTATCTTTCTTTTCCTGCTTTTTTTTTACAATGTTGACGTGACTTTTTCTCTGTTTAAGTGTTTTAAGACATACAGTGGTGTTGGTCAGCATATTTCTGTCAAGACTATTTTGCTTGAAAATGGCCTATGATCATACAAAACCTCCAGTGTTTGTATTTGTTATAGCTTTTACAAACAAAATACTAGCATATTTGAAATTAATTAATAAGCCATACTCAGTGAAGGAAATTAAAACAAGTCACATGGCAATGACATTTTAATCTGTCCTAGTACTGACTTCGTCTTCCATGGTATTATTTCTTAAACTTTGGATCCATTTGGTTCATGTTATACCAGTGGAGGTTTTGGCACTGAATCTAGTGAAGTCATCATCCAGACCTTCCCCGGAGCCTGGAAATATGGTCCATATTTTTACTGTGATTATCAAGAGATGACTAAAACGATTTCTAAGAAAGTATTTAGGACAAACTAAGGATAACAGACTGCAATAGCCAGAGCTGTCTTCTTAGAATCATAGAATGGTTTGGGTTGGAAGGGACCTTAAAGATCATCTCATTCCAACACCCCTGCTGTCAACAGGAACACCTTTCATTAGGCCAGATTGCTCCAAGCTCCATCCAACCTGGCCTTAAACAGTTCCAGGGATGGGGTATCCACAGCTTCTCTGAGCAGCCTGTGCCAGTGCCTCACCATACTCATAGTAAAGCATTTCTTCCCAATACCTAATCCAAACCAACGCTCTTCTAGCTTAAAGCCTTTCCCCCTTGACCTATCACTCCAGGCCCTTGTGAAAATAGTCCCTCTCCATCTTTCTGGTAGGCTCCTTTTAGGTACTGGAAAGCCACAATAAGGTCACCCAGAAACCTTTTCTTTTCCAGGCTGAACTAACCTAATTCCCTTAGCCGTTCCTTACAGGAGAAGTGTTCCGTCCTTCGAATCATCTTTGTGGCCTCCTTTGGACTTGCTCCAACAGTCAATGTCCTTCCTGTGCTGGGGACCCCTTAGCTAGGATGTCCCGTATTGTTTGCAAAGCACCTTTGATACCATAAAATACCACTGATACAAGGGGAAGTATCATTTTTATACAAAAAAATGATTGATATAGTGTGCTGGTTTGAAAGC
>VWPU01020681.1:0-11914 GCA_013398955.1 Callaeas wilsoni
TTCTCACAGGCAGTAAATCCACGTCCGGCGAGGGTGAACTGCAGAGGTGCAGGAGCAGTTTCTGGTCTCCCAGGGTTCAAAGCCAGTTGCTGCTTTGGCCGAGCTGGCTGGCACCTGGAACTGCTGGGTGGAGATGGCAGAGCCCAAGGGGCTGGCCAGGACTCTTTGGTAACAGCTGAAACTCAAATTCTGTTTCGCAGTTCCGTCCTTCCCCTTGCACTGTGGCTCTTCTGGGGCAGCTACACAGACCAGCAGAGCCAAGTCCTGTTTATTGTGGATGGAGCTGTTACTTGTAGTGTCCTATAAATTATTTCCTTTCTATAGGAAACATGAAACTCTTTGTGCCCAGAGGCACCCTGTGCTTTACACTCTTGTTTCAAGTGCAGAGGATGCTGCAGTGGTGAGCAGAGGTCCCGCAGAGCTGGTGGAAGGGGTTGATTTTAATGCCAACAGAGCAGCCACAAAACATGGCCACAGAGCTCTTGCCATCCCCAGAGCTGCCTGGCCAGTCTTCAAAAACAAACCCTGTCTTACAGAAATCATAAATTCCTCTGTTCTCTGAAAGGAATGTTCAGGAAATGGCCGCTGCCTTTGAACCCAAACATCCTGGAACTATTTTCCTGAAGCACCAACACCTCAGTAAGTTCCCTGAGTTGGTTTGCAACTCACCTGGGTATATTCCATGAGCTGATTTGCAATTCACCTGGGTAAATTCCAAGAGTTGGTTTGCAATTCACCTCTGCCTCAGCCTGCACAATCACCGAGGTTCAGCTCTCTTTAAGCCCCATCTAATTATGCAATTTAACTGCAGCAAGAACAACAGCTTTGCTGAATATGCAACAGTCTCCTCATTGTATTTTGATGGGGGGAGAGAGAAGGAAAAGGCAGCTTCGTTTAAAGTTCAGGCATTTCTGTGGGGCTTGTCTGCTGTGAAAAAAGACAGAGGCCCCTCTGTCTCAGGTGAATCTGGAGTCAAAGACATTTTCCTGGTGTGACTTGGATGCAGCCACAGCTACCTGAACACAATGGCACAAACCCTGGCATTTTTCCTGCTCATTTTTCTTCAGGACTGTAGTTCATTAACTCCAGTAACGCAGTTTCATTAATGTGCATTAACCAATGACTTTCCCATTACTGCTGCTGTCTCCAATCAAAGACTCATTTATGGAAAACAAGGGCAGAGGGAACAACATGCTTTGGCAGCTGTAAGATCATACGCCCAGAGCTTTATACCCTCTGTCTTATATTTTTACGTTAAAGTATCACGAGCTATTACCATATTTTTCATTATTATTTGTGGCACTAAATACTGCAGCTCCCAGTGCCAGATGGCGAATATTCAGAATAAAAATAATGCAAGGCCAATCTTAGAAAGACTCAATGTGAGTGTAACAGCATGTATTCATCCTCCTTTCCTAATGCACATGGTTAAAATATTAGCAGACTTAAAATCTGGTTTTCCAATTTAGAGGAGTCACATATTACAGAACGATATGCATGCATATATACATATATTTAAATATGTACATATAAAATTTTTAATTTCTTTCCATTTTATTTGCATGTTTCAAGGGTCTTAACATAATACATGGGCACATCTTCTTTCACTCTTCAGGAGGTTATTTTAACCAGTATAGAAAACCAAATAGTTTCAAAATGGAACATAAGCAAAAACCTTTTTCTAGAAATTGTTATTGGTACAAAATACTTTTTTTTTAATATATAAACAGCTTGAGTCCTAAACTTAACCAGATGGAAACGTGCCTACAAAGCGTTGGATCTAATTCAGAAGAGACTGACAGCCAACAGATGAGCCAATTTAGCCCATCCCATGCCAAAAATGGTCAATCATGTTATCTTATGTGTGACTCGACTCTGGCAGATGCCAACTCTATCCAAACAACTTCAAGCATCTTTTTGGAAGACTGGATTATTTTACACACACTTTAAAAAAATCATAATAATGCTCGATTTTTCTGGAAAGTTTCCACTTAGCTTCAGCATTTTCACAAGAGATTTTTGATTAATTTATTTTAAGGATAAATCCTTTTATTCTATAGCCTAACAGAATAAATGCTTTCCAACCCAACAAAGCCTGGTAAAAAAAATTACTAAATTGCAGTTCAGTGACAGACCCCCATTTGTTTAAATATTCATACAAGGAAAGCTTTACACCTGTGCAAATCTTCCTTAAGCCAAATGTTTGCTTTTAACAACACAAAGAAACACGACAGGAAGTACAAATTAAAGGTACTTCCTGCATCCCTCACTACCTTCCCCAAAATTAAGAGTAAAGTTAAAACTAAAGGAGTTTTGTATATGCTGAGTGATTACAACCAAGTCTTTAAAAAAAAATTGTAATTCATAATCCCTCGGTGAATTTTCTTTTGTTGCTTTTCAGAAGACCTATCAACAGACACGCTGTTCATCTGCCTCCACCTGCAACAGGACAGGACTTCCACCTCTGTGTCCTCTGAAACCCACACACTCTGGGCGACATTGTGCTGGTATTCTGGTTTCTTTTTTTTCTTTCTTGCCCCTGATTTGAATAAGAATAGTGAAAAGGAAAAATAAACCACTTACTCAGTGATTAGGCCATCCTGACAGCATAGGACCATTCAATCCCCCTCCAATGCATCACATCCCCTGTAGTTAAGCCCTGTATCTGCTGTCAGCTTGGGCTCTGCTCAAACTCGGTCTGAATTTCAGCTTCCCACTAGCACCCTGGGAGGTCTCAGGTGATGAGATTTCTGTTAGACTGAGAGCTGCAGAAACCACTGTAAACACTTAGCAGCTCATCATCTTTCACTGGGCACCTTGAAAGGGCACATTTTAAAAGATGGACGTTTTCGAATCCATTGTTTCCAGGGAGAACTGCGCCAGCTTTCCTGCGATGCAGAGGGCAGAGGTTCTGCTCACAGCCAGTACTTTGGGTTGTCTTCTTGGCAATCATACACAAAGTTGCAATTTCATTTTCCATTTGTCCAGGAGGTAATTGCACTGCCTGTGTGAAGTGACCTTCCCGCACACGGCACACGGAGCCAGGCAATTATCCACGGGACTTGCAGCAGCCTCTCCATTTCCAACCTTTTTATAGTGTCCTTTGTGATGGCAGTCTCAAGATTTCTGAGATCCACGGACGTTCATCTAGGCTGAGGTCTGGACATTTTCAGAGATCTTCTTTACAGGACAAACAGATGCTCTCAGTTGTGTGAGCATTCCCTTACACCGTTCCGGCTCCTCACTAATAAGAATGTGTCAAGGTGTGTGTGACCAATGAACTTGACTGCAGGTGTTCACGGCGGACTTGAGGCGACTCTTACAGGAAAGGTCACACACATTTGAAAAGATTCACTTCTACACTTCCTGGGCATAAAACATTCAGTTTTCAGTGGATGAAAAAGACAGGGTTTAGGTAACCACACCCTGCTTGCATCAAATTTGTCCCTAATTCGTCCTAGCTAGTTTACAGATTATAAAACCATGGAATCATGGAATTGTTTAGGTGGGAAAAGACCTTCAAGATAGAGGATTTATAGATTATATTGTTCTCACACCTTGTCAGCCCCAAAGCTGGTGGGAAGGTGTGGAGCCCTTGGAAAGAATCACAAACTGCTGGACAAGCCTTTTGAAAGAACAGAAAAATTAAACTTTATCCTCTAGGTGCGTCTGGGTTTTTAAAATAACAATTATTTCATTTCCTCTGGTTATGGATATTTAGTCAGTGGGTAACCAAACGCTTCAATCAGCCCCAGCTAGGCTGATCCCAGCTTGTCATTGGTTCCAGATAACCTCTGGCTGAACAGCAACTCAGCACTCAGACAGTGCCAAGGGCTTCCCTTCGTACTCACTACCACACCCACAGCCACTGCCCACCTCTGCTGTACAGTCTGCCATGCAACATCTGCGTCTGCGATTCAAAAGCTGTGGTGGCAACAGCTGGGTGATTCAGCAAGTATAGTTTTGTCTACAGCCATGTTCTTTTCTGCCTCTATTTTAAAGAGCAGCCCTGGCTGAATTGAGTTGGCTGTGCTGCCATTAGCTGGCAAACCAACGCTTCCTTCGGTTCCCGTGCCACCACTCCCACAGGTCTTACAGCAGGTTCAGTAAGAACTTCAGGCCAAGTGACTCTTAAAACAAGTAGATGGTACCTACAAAACTTCATTGCCCTGCAAGGAACCCTATATTCAATCAGAGGGCACAACTGACTCATCCAGGGAGTCCTCTTTAGAAAGACACAGCTCTTCTCCTTGGCTGCTCACCCTGCTGCCTCCTGTGTATTGCAGGCTGCCTACGCTCAGATGACACTGGTGCACCCGTGAGTTTCCAGCTCTCCTGCCACTGCCCACTTCAGTTTAAGTCAGGGCTGAGCTGCTCTGAACCGTGAAGCCATTAGTGAGTGTTCACTCCCCGCGCAGCCAGCGCTGGGCACCCCAAAGCGCTCAGCAGCCACGGCTTCACCAGCCTCCTCCCTCTCTCCTGCTCCTGCAGAGTTCACAGGCCCCTGTTTTCACTTCATTACCTCCTGCAGTCAGGGAGAAACAATCTGCTGAGAAACTTCTTTTTAATCTGGCTCAAGTATTGGGATGTGGTCATTTGTATAGAAATTCACCTGGATGACGGAGCGGGTCCTCGAGGGAGGCTGTTGGCTCCCGCTTTGGAACACAACCGCTCCTTTTCCATGAAATACCGCTCCCATCTCGCTGCAGTCAGTGGGAATGAAAACAAGTGTGTTTAACAGATGTCACAAACCGTTCCCAGGCTGTCACAGCTTTCCAACATTTTCCAGTGGATTGTTATTACCACATCCCTGCAAGTCAGCAGCAAGTGATGCCGCCTCTGACTCCGCTCATCCCGTTCCGACTGATGACGTGAGCTGTCAGACTGTAAACTCAGAGTTGTCAAATAGCTGTAATTTGCAGATTTAGTAAAAGAGCTTAACATTCCTTTGAGTAAAGTACTTAAGAGATGTATTCCGTGGGATTTATGGGCTGTGAAAGTCTGTGTGGCTTTTAGCTAGAGCAGGATCTCCATAGGACGGCTGGAGTGTCAGTAAAGCAGCTTTGGCCTAAATCAGAGACTGCCATTAGATGTGAGCTTATATCCCACTGAAGGAATTTCCACAGCAACTCTGATATCAAGTCTGAAAACAGCCATTTGGGGGATTTGCTTTTCTAGATACCTACTGCAATCTCATGGACATTTATTTGCTGGAACTTTACTGCTTCCCAGCAGGCTAAATAACAGTTAGAAAGTTTAGGGCCCTCAATTAAATTTAACAAATCCCACAAAATAATCGACAAACCCACTTTTTTTTTCAGCTTCCAGAGCTGATCATCCAGTAAAAAGCAGTTTTCTATGTTTCCCTTTTGTTTTCACAAGTGTTATTTGCATTTGACTTGCTGTCAGTGATTCCTGGACCATTTCCATCAGGAAGTCATTTCAGTGCTGCAGCCCAGCTTCTGTTGTTCCCTTTTCACTGGACACACTTAGTACATCTGTACATACCAGGCCTTGATGGTGTGGCATTTCCCGCATGAATTAGGAGCTGAGAGCCTTACTCACCTGTGAATCACATACACATCTCCCAAGAGAAGATACAAAGTGCTGTGAACACCCCACACCAGCACATGCTGGACACACGGCTGTTGTGCCAATAAATTCTTCCCAGCATGATGCCATTGCATCATGGAAATATCCAGCTAAATCTGGCAGAATTAAAGTAACTCGTGTACAAACCTAGGACATAAGTGGTACAAAGTCTTAGGAATATTTAAGCAACATTCTGCCACTTTTGGGTACAATGTATTTTGTGATTTGAGAATTCAATACCTGCTGGAAATTCCAACTACTGGTTTTGCTGGGAGCATAGCTCAGGCAACAACAACTACCTAAAAACCCACCTAATGGGCTAAATCTTGCTCATGCTGCTCTTTAGGAGATAACATTTTAGCTATGGAGTTCTACATTTGGTGACAGAAGGTTTCTGTGGTCAGCTGGAGATTTCTAACATCATAAATTCCAGCGACTGGTAAGAAAGGAGAAGACTGAATGCAATTGCCCCGCTTATTGCAGCAGTACAGCACCCAAACACACCTGCAGCAGTCAGGTTTGCTCTCTGCAGCAGCACTAAGCAGGGTTCTGGTAAACACTGATTTTTAGTAGATGTGGCATTCAAATGGATTGTTCCATGCTGTGGGAATCCTGTGCACAGGCTGCTGTCTGCAAAGCTCCCTGAGCATTTGGGAAGCACAGCTACCTCACCCAGACATGCTGCTGAAAATGAGATGCCTGGAGGAGCCCAGTAACACCTGAGCCCCAGCAGACAAGAACCACCTGGAGCAGGCTGTTGGAGCAGGCTGTTGGAGCAGGCTGCTGTTTCAGGTGACCTGAAGCCCAAACTGGAATATGCAGAGGCTGTCCCAGAGCTCCCCAAGCAGCATGTCATTGAACAAACCTCTCCCTGGCAAGGCTGTGGCTCTAGAGGTCCAAAGGCAGCACAGGAACCTTCACAGTGTCCCCCTCCACTGAGGTCACCCTTGGAGGCAGCATCTCTCCACAGAACACATGGGATAAAGCCCAGCCCTAAGACAGGAGCTGCTAATGCTTCCTCCAGTTTATAGACAGGAAATGTTTCAGGGAGAGTTACACAATTACAGCCCCAATAAGAGGAGAGGGAGGAAGAAGAGGCACAAAGCAAGGTCATGTCTAAGGAGGAGAGATCAGCTCACACACAAAGCCCAAGGGGCCCCTGCACGCGGCCACCGTAATGTGGGGCCCAGATTAGCACTCACGGTTTGGAGTGAAGGGATTGAGAAAATCTTCCTTCTCCACTAACCCAAGCTCACCACTCTGCATTTCTCCTCCTCTGACATTTAACTACTGTAAAATAAACTATTGGGTTTTTTTAAAAAAAATAAGTCTCTGTATTGTACAACATTAGGTCATTAATTTTTACCCCGTAGACTTCGGAAACATTGTGTGTGTGTGTTACCAGCACAGTCCTTGTGTGGGCTTTGAAGTGAAGCAATTTCCACAAGGCAGAAGGAACAACTCCAGCCTAAAATACTTGTGCCTTGTGCTCTTCCCCCTCCCTTGAATCCTGCCAAATATCCTACGTTCCTGCAATCACAAGTAGCGGCATCGACACGCGTTATCACTCGTCACCTTTTACAGATTCTGCAAACACTGTTTTCCCCAGAGAACATTCCCTGGTTTTAATTGTAAATAAGCTGAATCTTTTATCTGTGTTCTTCAAAAGCCAGGAAGATTTTCAGTTCACTGAAGAAATAAAGATTTTTACAACTCTGTATGAAGGCACATGAACATGGATTTCCATGGGCTCACGGCCCATTCCTCCACTGCTGTTCTTGAATGGTTCCCTCCCAATTACAGCCTGACCTGCACACTCCATTTTCTCTAACAAGTGTAAAATAGAAACTTTTCATCTGTTCAACCTCCACTTTTCTAAATATTTGTTGGTGCGTGCACAAGGCCAGTAAAATCTTCAGCTGACACTTGCAGAGCACTGCACAAGGCACTCCAAGACACCCCACCACCTGACGTACCCTGCTCCAGGCTCTTTATTCCTCTGCATAATGGAGGGGAAGAGCTTGTCTCCTTTTCCCTCTCCAGCACAAGGCTGAGAGCTTTACAAGTTTATGTTGGTGTCACTTAAAATGCTTCACTTGACAATTTTATAAAGGGCATTAGAAACTGGAAATGACTGTGGGGGAGCTGAGGTGTTACATGACTCTTTCAGCTTTGGGGATGCTGTTTTAAATTCTGCCCAAAGACACCATTTGCCAGAACATTTGGGCTCTTTTTGTTTTAATTAATAGGTACACTGTGCAATGTAGTACAACTGACACTTCTCATCTGAGGGAGACCCCAACCCCAGCCTGCAGACCTGTCTCTGGAGAAGTCCTCTCTCAAGGTTTCTGCTGGTTTTCCAGGCTGGATAAGGCTCATGGCTATTCCCTGAGTTAGGCCCAACATCTGCAGAAGCTGGTCAAAAGTCACCTGGGAGGAATTTAAAAGGTAGTTTTCAAGAACTAACCATTTAAGGATTTTTTTAATAGATATCAGATTTATCCACTAAAGTCAAGAAGTAGATGAATTCTATCTGTTCTATACATTATTACACATCTAACACAATTTGCCTCTTTTGCCGTTCCATCCATGACGTGGCCATTCCATTAATGTCAGTAACATCTGTGGAGCACCCCTGCACGGTACGTTACAGGATTTACAGGTAGAACAAATGAACACTTAGAAACAGAAGCTGGAAGTTCATCCAGTGAGACTTGAAACATCCCAGGCTGCTCCAGGATCTCCCATCCATCCATCCATCCATCCTGCACCATGCCCTGTGCACAACCACACAGAGCTCAGTGACAGCAGGACAGTGGCTGTTGTGGCCCAGATCAATACAGTGCAGTGCAGTAATTAATAATAATAATAATAAAAAAATCCTGCATTCTGCTTTGATTATGAGCTACAGCTGCAAGTAGAAATCCAGTCAGTGATTACAATGTCACGTCAAGGACTCAAGCAGATTCTTAACACTGCCCTACTTTGGTCACACATTAAGAGTTTACATTTATTAAAAAAACAGTGTTTTAAAGCAAGAAACAGTCAGGCTTCTCACAAGCACGTTCATTCCCATCAGGGGGATGCAGCCAACACGAGCTGCTCACCTGGTTTTGCAGCTCCACACACAAATGCAGGCGGTGTGAAAGCTGAGTGGGGGCAGAATCCAGGTGTGATCCATGAACTCTGATGGATCACCTGGAATTCAGTCACCTTACGCCAACCCACAGCCTGGGATTGGTCACCTGCTCTGCTGGCACCACCAAGCACCACAAACAATTGCTGAATTAAGACTCACATTCCATACTAGTGACTGTTTCCTCTGGGAATTGCTGCAAAGCTGGAAGAGCCGTTGTGACAGGACAGCCGTTTCTATTCAAAAAGATAAATCCTTTATTAAGTAAGAATTATCTACACACAGATGAAGGACAGGAGTCGGGGTAAGGAGTCTTCCAGCGGAAGGGTTACACAGTCTCATCTCAACCGAGCTTTCTGTGTTGTTCTGGAACACGTCACCTTCCTGTACAATGTAAATTTTACATTTCCATTCTGAGAAGAAACCTGAACCAAATCTCAGTGTTGAGAGATGTAGGTAACTATAACTCCATGGAACAGAAGAGCTGAGATAACCTGAGGGATCATCTGCAAGGAGTAAGCATTAAACACTCACTTGGAAAAAGCACAACCTCCTCACCCATCACTCATTCACTTTCCTAACTTGGAGGTTAAAATAGCCCAAATTTTGTGTATTGTGACCTGATATCCTGTGCCTAAAAAGTTTTTACATGGGAATTAGGATTGATTTCTCTAAGTTCACAGTTAACAGATCACTACGCACTGCAAGCTACAGCCCCTTTCTAACATCCATTTTCTACAAACACATTTCCTCTAAAGACAGAAAATGAAGAAAAAAAAATTAAATGGCTTTGTCTACTCTAAAATTGCAGGCAAAGATTTTATAATGGGAGCAGATAATTTGAATTTTGAAAAACAACCAGCTACAAGTCCAAAATATGAAAAGCTGTTTAGAAAAGGGAAGTTTCAGTTTGCAGCAGAGCAGAATTACCAAGATCCACTGAGGCTGGGAGAGAACTCCCAAATCAAGCTGTTTCTGTGAGAACTGAAAGGCTTTTCTGAGAGATGCCAGGCAGACTGTCCTAAGGGTCAGTGTGCTACACTGAGGCTCTCCAAAGCCATCACTCTCCCACATTCAGTGCTTTAAGCATCTGCTTCAGTGGTGACACTCTGGAGTCACAGTACAGGAATAAAAACTCCAGACAAATAGGAAAAAAAAAAAAGCACAAGTTTGAGTTTGCAGCAGACAGGAGACTCACCCAGTACTGCTGCTCCTTCTCCACAGCAATTCACTCCAATATAGCCACCACCAAGCCAGGAATGTTTATCCAGCAGCTCCATGACACGGCAAAGTTTTCAGTCATCTCCAGAAACTCACTGCAGTTCTTTAAAACACATATCCTACTGTATGATTGGCCTCTTGTTTTAGGAACTGCCTGTCCAGAGTTCCCTCCTGTCATTCCATTTAAAGGTGGACCGAGCTGCAGCACATCCACTGGCACCAAAAGGATGGCAGGGACAGGTAATGACCTTAGAGCTGCATCAAACCCTACAGATTTAAACAATTATTGATCATTCCTGGCATTTACCACCTGAAAACCATCCTTGTTCCAAACCTGTAATGCCCAAGACTCTCAGCCCTTGCAAAGTCCATCCCCAGTGACAAAATCCATCAGCTTTCATCTGAAATTGTCCCCTCACAAACACAATCAAACGTGGCATTAAAGTGGTTTTTGATTCCAGACATTTCACAGACAATTCCTGATTCTGTGCACCCTGCAGGAACCTACTGGGATGTCCAAGCTCTGTAACATGGAAAACTTTTCATTGAGAAAACCCCTTTCACATTTCAGACCAGAGACATTTCTAATCCTTGTGCCAAAAGGAAAACAATCTTAGGATTGAAATCTTACTATTTACAGCCTTTGCCTGTTACCTGCTGCATGACCAGCAGACAGATTAATTCCAAAAATTAGCTCTTGCAGAGCAGGGGAAGAACCATAGTGTGGGGTTTGTCACAATACAGGAAAGGGAGATTCCTCATAAATAAGAATTTCAATAAACCTTTGCTCTTTCTGGCAGCTGGGAGATAACTGCACCATTACAGTCCCCTCAGTGCTGTCAGCAGCTCAACCAGGAGACAATTAGGGAAAATAAAGGGAAGGTTGTAAGCTGGAATTCTGCACTGCCACTGCATTAACTGGACTTCACTCTGCTTCTGCACTCCAAGAATGAAAATTAAAGTGCTTTTAAAACAACTTTTAACTGGAGATTGATGCCAGGTTGTTTTTTCACCCATCATTTTAAGAGAGAGAAAATAAGTAACTAGCAAAGGTTTCACTCGTTTTAAGTTATGTTCCTATTTTTAGTTGTAGGGGAGGGTGTAACACAAAAAAACAAACGCTATTTGCAATTAAATTTCCAGAAGTACCAAATTCAGCCCTTCCCTAGTGCCCACACTGAGAAATCTTGCATCTGATTTACAAACGTAATTATATCACTGTAATTATACCGGTGTAATTCCCCAGAAATAACAAAGTTATTTTTCAGCATCCAAGAGAAAGATTTTAATTCTTAAATTCAACATGAAGAATTACACCAGGACAGCTCATGCTAAAGAGATGGTGAATTCCCCTGGAGAGACAAGGCCTAAAAATACAATGCTGTTGTGGTGGGATGACCCTGGCTGGACGCTGGGTGCCCACCCAGCCTCTCCATCCCAGCTGGGCAAGAGAGAGAACACAATGAAATGCTCGTGGGACGACGCAGGGACAGGGAGAGATCACTCAGCAGTTACTGCCATGTGCAAAACAGACTCTGCTTGGGGAAATTAACTTCATTTACTGCGAATTAGAAGTGTGAGTTGGGTAATGAGGAAATGAAACAAAATCTTAAAACACCTTCCTCCCATCCCTGCCTTCTTCCCAGGCTCAACTTCACTTCCCCTCCAATTCCCCCCTGCCTTCCAAGCGGTGCAGGGGGCGGGGAATGGAG
The DNA here is from genome assembly GCA_013398955.1 of Callaeas wilsoni. NCBI lineage: Eukaryota > Metazoa > Chordata > Aves > Passeriformes > Callaeidae > Callaeas > Callaeas wilsoni. The sequence goes on from VWPU01020681.1 coordinate 11,662, forward strand.
GCTGTGGCCAGTTCATCACATTGCTGCTCCTTCCTCCTCATCTCTTCCCCTGCCCCACTGTCTTTTCCACGTGTCCTCCTTCCATAGGGTGCAGTCCTTCAGGAGAAGGCTGTGCAGCATGGGTCCCCCATGGGGTCACAGCAAACCTGCTCCAGTCTCTCCACGGGTCCTGCCAGGTGCCTGGTCCAGTGGGGGCTTTCTCTGGGGTCAGAGCCTCCCCTGGGAACATCCTCCTGCTCCATCACGGGCTCCT
>VWPU01020685.1:0-18541 GCA_013398955.1 Callaeas wilsoni
GGGGGCGGCGGGCGCGGGGCAGCGATGGAGCGCGTGGTGCTCGTGACCGGTGCGAGCGGGTGAGGGCCGGGCACCGCCGGGCACCGCGGCCGGGGGGCCGGGAGGGGCGGGCTGGCCTGGGCAGGGCTCTCTCTGACACCGTCCCGTTGCAGCGGCGTGGGGCTGGCGCTGTGCCAGCGGCTGCTGGAGGAGGATGGCCGCATCCACCTCTGCATCGCCTGTCGCAACGAGCAGAAGAGCGAAGCCACGCGGGACCTCATCCTGGCCACCCACCCCGCCGCCCAGGTCTCCACCGTGGAAGTGGACCTGGGTAACCTGGCCTCCATCCTGCGGGCCGCCCGTGAACTCCGCTGCAGGTATGGAATCTCCGCCCGGCAGACACCCCTCTGCCCGCGCTCCACCCCGCCGGACCCCCCTGTCCTCCCTCCAACCCCGACTCCTGTGCTCTCCTCCACGCAGGTTTCAGCGCCTGGACTTTGTCTACCTCAACGCTGGGATCATGCCCAACCCACACGTGAACTTCAAGGCTCTCTGGCATGGTCTCCTCACTGGGTAGGAGATGTTGCCGGGGGTTCCAGCCCCCCGCTTGTGGGAAGCACGGGGTGCTGGCATCATCAAGAGGTGCCCTTGGGTCCAGTGTTGCAGAGGCTATCTCCCTCCCTGGTGTGAGATAGAGCACATCCCTGTGGGATGCACGCTCTCGTGTGGGGTGGGTTTGGTGACTGAGTGCCATGCTGGGATGGTCCAGGGCATGCAGTGCCACTTCTGATCCCAGGTGTGAGGTCTGCTGGGTGCATGGGGAGGGAAAGAAGTCACCCAAAGCCTGGAGCCCCTGACACTGCATGAGAAATGCTGCTGTGTTGAAGTTTGCTCATACTGGGTCTCCTTACTGTTGTTCTGACGCCAGCATGAGTTTTTGTAGCTGCTCATAGCTGTGGATCACGGTATTTTATGAAGCTGATGGCGTTGGTATGAGCATCGTTGTTCTGTAGGCGACATGGGGAAGCTGAGCTGGGGAGCACAGTGACTTGTGTCAAGTCTAGTAGACCTGTTGAGGTGTTGATCACTGATGCCAGACTGGTTTGCTTGCCTATGTTAGGTATGGCCCGAGGGCTTGGTTCCATGCTGGAGCCTGGTTAAGCTGTCTGAGCATGAAATGAAGGAGTGAGATGTTTTTAACGGTTCTTTACCGTGGGAGAGTGAAGGAAGGGACAAGTCTTCCCTGGTCTAGTCAATATTGAGACACTCGCAAATAAAGGACCTGGGATACTCTGTCAGCTTTTCCCATCTGTTTTTTTCATGGTTTTATATTGCCCTTGAAGATGGAACTGTGCGGAGCCTGTGAGGGGGGGTGGTAGATTCCTCCTGACACCGTTCTTCCCTAACTCCTGTTCTTGGCTTCCAGGAAGTTGCTTCACATGCTGACCACTGCGGAAGGCATCATGACCCAGACGGACAGGCTGAATGGAGATGGACTTCAGGAGGTGTTTGCTACCAATCTCTTTGGACACTTTATCCTGGTGAGGCTTCGTATGAAGATTGAACCCTCAGTCTGATGTTTGATATGGGTAGGGATGGGTCTGGGCAGTACAGGTGAATCAGTTCTCACAGGTTCGGATGCTGATGGAAGCTGCAGCCTGACAGATAAAGAATGGCAGGGCGAAGGCCTTGACATTTGTTTAAATAACAATAAATGGTGACTTTTATTGCGAGAGTTAATATAATTTTGAGGTTACTCTAGTGAGCCAGCAGATAGAGGTAAATCATATGTAGTTCTCCATCCAGGATAAATACTGAGGCTTGGCTGTATTAAATTCGGAGGTGTTCAAATATGCTGTCCAAGAGAATGACAGCTGCTTGTACAACTGTCTGCTTTTGCCTAGTCTAGGAAAAGCTGGCTGAGAAAGCTGAGAGAAGCTCACAGCCTTTAGGTGCTGTAAAGTTACACCCTAAGACTAGGAAACTGCTCTGTTAAATAAGTTAACAATTCTTTTTTCAGGTTCGGCAGCTTCAGTCTCTACTCTGCGGTAACGAGAAGCCCTCACGACTCATCTGGACCTCCTCCAGCAATGCCAGGGAGTCTGCCTTCAGCCTCTCTGACTATCAGCATGCCAAGGGGCAGGAATCATACAGTTCCTCTAAATATGCTACTGACCTGACAAGTGTGGTTCTGAACAGGAAATTTAATAACCAGGTGATGATGGGGTTTGTGTTTCTGAAGAAACCTAATGAGCTGCTACCGTTTGTAATTATCATTACATTGTTGTTACCCAGTTGCATTCATTCACTCATAGCAATCTGGTGCGTTCCTTAATGCACAGGTAAGAACTAAACGTGGCTGAGGTTGAACTGGTGGCATGGGGGATGGAGAATCTGCAAGAGGCATTGCCAGATTCTGGAGTTCTTGCCAGAAAAACTTCCCAAAGCAGGAGATTGCAGGAATGGTTCTTACCTTGCAAGCTCTTCTCTTTAGACTGAGGAATTGGTGTCAAAGAGCAAAGAGCTTTTTTCAGGTGTCCCTGCCTATCAGAACAGTGCTGCCTGCAAGCACTGGAGGTGCAGGCTCTGCTGATGGCTCTGTGCTGCTGCTCAGGTTTGTCACAGTGAGGTGTACAAGGAACCTGCCTTCCCTGTCCTGGGAGATTGATGGATTTTGTTGGCAGCTGCAGCCCCGCTCCAGCAGTAGTGGTTGTGCTGTTCTCAAACACTTCCAGAGAAAATGATTTAGTCCTAAAAGGCTGAGCTCTTGTATCTTAAAGAAGATGGAACCTTTGGTCTGAGTGGGCTGTAAGCTGTGGGATATCTGCTGTGGCTGCTGAGCTGCATGGAGATTGCACCAGGAGACTGCATTTTCTACCCTGGGCGTTTGTAGTAGGCATGGATTTAACACAGACACTTCCAATTTGGACCTCTTAAAAGTCACTACATCTAATTCCTCTCTGCTCTGGCACTTAGTGGAGTATTACTGTCTAATGTCTGTACACACCCTGTCTTGCTGAGGAGTACTGGGAGGGAAGGACTGTGACCCATTCTTCTAACTGTGGTGTAATTGCACACTGACTTGGTTTCTTCTCCGCAGGGTCTGTATTCCAGTGTTGTTTGTCCTGGGCTCGTTATGTCCAACATGACCTACAGAATTTTGCCCATTTTTCTGTGGAAGCTGCTAATGCCCATCATGTGGTTGGTGAGTGGATCTCCTGGCTGGTTTTGGGCTGTGACACGCTTCACTGCAAGTGATGTACAGCACACTTCTGGCTCCTTGCTGCCTGTGCTGGTAGAGAGTTCTTCCTTCTGTTGGGCTGGGCAGGCTGGACCCTCTGCAAACCTTCCCTTTCTCATCGTGGGGCCCCGATTTCCAAGCTGAGTTTGGAGGTTTGGTGCTGGACACTGCACAGAGGGGCAGGGTTCAGCCTTCAGCCACAGCAGTGTTTGTCAAGGCTCCCCTTGGAAGGTTTGCCAGTTCTGCTTGGGCTTGTGAAACACCATTAGTTTGCTGGCAGCAGAGCTCAGGACTTGGCCCCAACTTGGCCCCTGTGCTTTGAAATGCTGTTCTTTTCTAGAACAGCCTGATTTCAGTGTTGTTCTTTCCATTCCTCTAGAAGGCAGTGTTGCCTTTTTCTTTCCAACCCTACGGAAAGCAAAGCCTCCTGCTCTCTATTGCCTCTCCTCCTGCTTCCCCAAAAGTTTCCTTGCCTTTCTTCCTCTGGCCTTCAGCTTCCCAGGTTCACTGCAGTTCTGTCCCTGAAGGCTGCCTGCTCTGAGCCTCGATGCTCTTGCTGCAAGAGTGGCCTGTCATCTTAAGCTGCCCCAGTTGCAGTGGCTGATCCTGATGGATCACATTTCTCCTGGCAGCAGAGGCAATGCTTTCTCAGTTGTCCTCACAGCTGGCAGTCCTGCAGATCCCCTCTGCCTCCTGCCATTCCTGCCCTTGAGACCCTTCCAGAAGAGGCACCTGCAAGGTGTATGTGGCCTGTTGCCCCTGCCTTGGGGTGAGCTCTGTGTGGGAGCGTGGAGCTTTAGTCGGTGTGCAGTGTTACCTATTGCCCATATTGAGAAGCATTTGTCCCTCTGGTAGATTATCTGTAGTGTTTGGGCTGCTCAGGGCTTGCCAACAAACCTTGGGCCACAATACAGGTTCTGTCATGTCCTTCTTTTCCTCTCAGATCCGATTTTTTGCCAAAACTTATACTCTGACACCCTCTAATGGAGCAGAAGCTCACGTAAGTAGTTCACAACCTGATTTTAATATTCCTTTCTTCTGGGTAGCTCTTCTGGGGTCTTGTGGCTTGAGCAAAGAGCCTCTCAGCAAGGCTGGTGGGTGGGTGCTGTATTTGACCCCCAAATACCACACAGCAGTGAGTGTGGGGGACCAGCTGTCCCCAGGGCTGATCTGCCACATGGTGCTCTATGACCTTCATCCAGTACCCATGAAGTAAGTGATTTTTGGGAAAATATCTTGGCCAGGGAGAATGACATGCAGCACAGGGGATGGAGGTGGGTGGTGCGGGGCACAGCGTGTCTTGCACACGGTGGGAGCAAGTTTAGCCATGCTGAACTGCTTTAGCATAAACCTAGGTTACTCTTGGCTCGGGTAGGTCACAACTGAAGAGAGCTAGCTCAGAACCTCTTTACATATCACATCTTCCTCTGCTTGGTGGAAGCACATGTGGTGTCTTCTCCTGTGTCTGCTGGCAGTCAGGTCTTTGCCCACTGGCTTGGCTGGACAGTGTGTGCTGGACTCTTACATCTTCGTGCTGTTCTTCCCAGGTGTGGCTGTTCAAACAGAAGCCAGAGTACCTGGATTCTCTTGTCAAATACCACAGCTGTACTTCTGGACTGGGGAAATGCTACGTGGAGCCTCGAAAGGTAAATGGAGAGGGAGCTTCCTGCTGCAGGGGACTTGGCTTGAGGGTCTGTCATCTGCATTGCATGGGAGGGTTGGTGCTAAGGGTGTCCTGTGCCTGGAGTGGAAGGAAGATGCTTGTTGAATGCTGAGCAGCAGGGAGGGATGTGGGGTTATCTGCAGTGTTTCCTAGAGTAACTCCTGGCTTAGGCTGGAGTCTGGAAGATAATGGAAGTGCGGATTAGAACAGGTTAAGTATGTAATATGCTCTGGCTTATGCCCTGGTGACAGATGTCTTTAGTTGGCTCTATGTGAAGGTAGAAGCTCTGGAAATGCACCCTGCTTATCCCCAGAGCTGCCCTCGGTGTCTGCACTGGCTGCCACCAAGGTGATGGTCTCACAGTGCTGTTTTCTTTGTCTTCCAGATGGATGTGGATGAAGACACTGCTGAGAAATTTTACCAGAAGCTGTTGGAACTGGAGGAGCAGACTCTAGAGAAATATCGTAATCTCTTAGATTAAGTAAAGCCAGTCTCAGTGGGGTGGGAGTCTTGTATCAGTCACACGGGATTTCTTCATTCTGGTGCTACCCGTGTTGCCAGCTGTTCTGCAGGCACACGGCTTCAGACACAATCTTCCTTCTCGACAGAAGGTGAACAGTTCCTGGAAATGGAAGTGTGAAAACTGAAGAGAAATACTTAGACCTCTTGCTATGGGATTTTTCTTTTGGCATAAAACTGGAGACCTTGAGTAAGCAGAGTCTGTCTTAACACAGTTGCAAAGCAGTGTCCTGCGAAGGCACGGCTGAACTGTGTGGTTCAGGAACAGCCTCAAAACCTGTGCTTCCAATCTGGCTGGGTGCAGTAAAGGCAGCGGTCTGGGGTGCTGCCCCGTGTCTTGGCTCTGCTGGTGTCTGCAGACGGCTCAAACCCATCACCTGTGGCTGATCCTGCTGCACTTGAAGGCTGCCCTTCAGCAGAGCTGCCCTTAAGCTTGTCCGCCAAAGCCGGGGCTGGCTGTACAGACCTGCTCAGCAAGATTGACCCTTGCTGGCAGGCAGGGCCTGCACAGTAGCTGGAATCAGGCTCCTGAAGGGTTGGCCTGAGAAGCACACACCTGCCTCAACTGTGAGAACAGATGCCTTGCTGTCCCCTGGGAATGGGCACTTAAGGGTTTTAACCATGACTGGCTCGAAAGGGTGATGTTAACCTGGACTCAGGGCCAGTCTGCTCTGTTTAGAGCAAGAGTGAGAGGTTACCATGTTGTTTTATCTATCTAACTCTTTTATATAAATCTGTTGTACCAACCATTCTTCCTGTTGATCTGGGGACCCTCACCAAGTACCTGCCACTAAGTAACTTCAAGTGCTGTAATGAATAAATGGCTGAAGCTGACTTGTCCTTGATGCAGTGGTGTTTTTACTCCAATATCCATCTACTCGTGACTTGGAGGGCTGGAAGGAACTTTAGTTTGTTGCCTTATGCTATAAACCTGTGCCTACCTGGGAAGTGTGGAGTCTGTCCTCTCTGCCACAGGAGAGCTGTTAACCAGCTTTTTGGCTTACTTCTTTAGTTAAGGAAAGACATGAGTGATTTCTGAAGACTTCAGTGTGGTTTTGTGTGCTGAGCAGCTGTGGGAAGTCTATTTCCCAGCCTTAGGCTCTTGGGAGATGTCTCTGGTGCTTGCTCACCCTGCTGTGTCACATAATTACTGGTTTAATGCTCCCTGGCAAGGGAGCCCAGGCACTTCCCTGGGGCTGGCAGGGGTCAGGTGAGGTTAGACAGAGGCTGTGCTGCCCAACCTGGTGCCTCCTGCCAGGGTGCCCACAAAGAAGGGTGGCTCAGGGGTCTGGGTAGGAAACCTGCACAGAGCTGGCAGCCAGGAGAATCCAGGCTCTTCATGGAGTTGGCTTGCAGGGATACAGATTTAAAGAATCTTGCTTTTATTTTTTAACTTCTTCCCAACCTCTGCTAGTTTGGAGCAGAGCCAGTGGGGTGGTACCAGCAGCAGAAGTATCTCAGTCTTGAGCTGGGGCTGAGGAGACCCTCCCAGCTCAGCCTTGTGTCAACACCTGAGCCAGCAGCACTAGTGTGGATAGGGATGTACTGGGTTTTGGCCTGGCATTAGAACAGAATGAGGAGCTGGCCATTGTGGGGTGGTGCTTCCCTCAGCTGTGGCTGCAGCTGTTCAGAGTTGTGAAGCAGGTTGGGCTGTGCTTATGTGGATATTTAAATGCAATAAAGCCGGTTCCAGCACCAGATCTGGATTCTGTGGCTTTGTTCAGCTGTGTCCTAAAACACCCTGGGACCAAAACCCTCTATTTCTGGTGTAGTGCCTTTCCTTCTCCCCAGAGAAAGAGTCGGTGCCTGGTTGTTCTCTTCAGCTTGGGGTACTTGATCCCCACAGCATCCTGCAGCAGTCCTGGGCCCCTTGTTCTGGAGAGTGACGCAGCACATTGTCTTGGTTGGGTTCAGAGGAGCATCTTGAGCTTTGCTGTGCTTCTGCCCTGGGCTGTAGTAGGTAACGCTCACTGCCTCCACCTTTAGGATTCCCCACCTACCGCAGATGCAGAGGCGCTCCATCGTTTGTTATCCCGGCCTCCTCCTCCCTCTGGGCCGAGATAAATGAAAGAGCAAGTGTTACTCAAAAGAGTCTGACACAATGCTTCTGAGCAGAGCGCGGTTTAGTGGGAAATATGCCAAGCTGATCACCTGTATTGTCCTGTGCCAGCTGTGCCAGGCCTAGGATGTGAATGCAGTGAGCTCTGGAGATCCTAGAAGATGTAGCTTTGAATAATCTAGCATACTTAAGAAAAATAAACGTTTTCTGATGTATGAGTTGTCTTTTGTCCTGAAAGCACAGGTAGGACCTGGAGCCCTGAAACAGGGACTGCCCAAAGGGCAGGGGGTGGCTCAGCTGTTGGCTGCTCCCAAGGTTTGGCTGCCCACCACCCAGCTGGCTGTGAAAAGAACTGGCCAATGCTGTGGATGTGCTGGTCTGCAGGGAAGGATGGCTCCTCACGCCCTGCTCCTGGCTAGCAGACACCTGTTCATGGAGCTTAATCCCCTAGCTAATCCCTTTCAGCAGGACCCGACTCCTTTGTGCAATGAGAACAGGTCCTGCCCAGAGCACGGGACCCAGTGCTGCAGGGTGGTGAGAAATTCCAGCTGGGATAGGGGAAGAGCTGCCAGTGGCAGCCATGAATCACTGCTAACACAGGAGCTTGCTGTTTGTGATTCTTGGATATGGAGCTTTCCAGAGAACCTCCAGGGCAGGTCTTGAGTGTGAAAACTTGTGGTTGCTCTGTGAAGCCCTGCACAATCAGCTATGTGATCTGATATCTCATGACCGTGCCTCATCCTGAGCCACTGGTTTTTCACCTTTGTGAGCACACACGTTGCCTTGCACCAAACGCCGCCTGAGTTCTCCATCGCTTTTCAGCTCAACTGGCTTTCAGCTATGTAGGGCATGGATAACAGGAGGGTGGGTGGGAACTGAGCCCTGGCCAAGGGAGGAGAAAGCTTGAGACTGGTGTGTCAGAGCTGAAATCCTGTGACTAGGTGACCTTTGCCTCTTCAGGAAGGGAAGGGAACGGGATGGAAGAGAACAACAAGGACTGGCATGTCCCTGTAAACAGGTGGATGTAACACAGCCAGCTTGTTTGGAAAGATCCAGGCTCAGTGGATGGCAACTTTGATGTTGGAAGTCTTGGAGGGGATCTGCCCAGAGTGGGGAGAGGCGGGATGTAGCTTTGAAGAGCTGGGTGACAAACAGGGAGCAGAAGCCCCTCTGAGAGTGTTGCAGCAGCATGACCTGTCTGGCTGGCAGGGGAGAGCCAAGAGGGACCTGGATCTGGGTGGGTTTTGCTGAGAATGGGCAAATCACAGAGCCCTGAGAAGTTTTTGGCTGTGAGGAAGAGCTTGCACCTCCAGCCAGCCCTGCTCCATGGGCTGATGGCCTGATGGCTGACCCAGGCAGCTCACGGGTATGTCCAGGTGAGTTCTGAAGTCCCCAGGGATGAACACCCCACAGCCCCTCCCAGGGCCTGTCCTGCTGTCCCAGGGCTGCTCCCACACACTGCCCCACTCTGCAGCTTCCCAGGGGAGAGCGAGGCTGAAGGGCGCAGCGTTGGAGGCTGGCAGCAGGCGCGTTCCACATGGCCAAGGAGATGGCAAAGCACTAAGAGAGCCAAGACTGCCCCCAGGGTCAGGGAGCAGTGTCAGCACTGCTTTGAGAAACAGGGAGCTGTGCTCAGAGCAGAAATCAAAATAGGAACTGGCAGATGAATTGAGGAACAACTTGTGAGAAGAATCAGTATGAGGGGTAAATTCTCTGTTAAGCTCATCAGTCCTGTGTACGAGCAGAGCTTGGAGAGGCTGTGATGCTGTAATTAACATTTTTGGCACCAGTGCTCGGTGAGAGGGGCCTGGAAAGGCTGCCCTGCCAGAAACCCTCTGCAGATGCAAGGGTTTGTTTCAAACCAAAGTGCTGGCAGGGGAGACAACAGGACAGGCAGGTGACATTCACCTTGAGGCAGGGCAGCTGAGCTGCTCGCTGTGCATTTCTCCCTTAAAGCTGCCTCAAGCACTGCAAACAGGAGTGTGGCTGGGTACCCAGCCTGGGCTCAGACTGTGCAAGGCAGCGCAGATGCTGAACGTGCATGTGGGACTCGCTTTGGTGAAGGAGAAGCTACTAAAGACAGAGATGACCTCAGGGTGCACCACGGAGGCACAGCTCCAGACTTGGCCTTCTCTGTGTTTCTGTCTGTCTCAGCAGAAGCTTTGGTCAGCTCACCTGGGCTCAGTGGGAGTCGTGTCCCTTGGAAGCTCCATGACTCACTGTGGCTGGCACCCCTCTGGGCAGCACATGGCAGGTGCAGCAATACTTCCTGTCTTCGTCATCTGAGCAGAAGGTGGCTCATTCTTGGTGAGCCAGCAAAAGCCAAACTGGCTGCGATGGTTTGAATAAGTCACTTCCAAGCAGCAGTGAGAGAAGGCTGTGGGGGTGCTGCTCTGTCCTGGCTAGCCTGTGGAGCCCTGGGACGTGTCTGCACGGCCTCCAGAGACCAGGGGTTTATTGACAGCCTTGAAGCACAGTGACACCACTCAGAGCAGAGCAGAGCCTCACACTACCTACCCACACTCTGCCTGTCAGCAGCTGCCACAGCTCGGGGCTTGGGAGGGCTGCATCGCATCCCTGCCTTGAATTCCTCGGATACCGTTCAGCAGGTCATGGCTTCCTTGGCTTTGGGCAGGCTCTTGGGTTGACTCAGGCTCTTCCTGCTGTGCCCAGCTCATGATAGGCATTCTTGTCTAGAGAGGGATGTGTTGTCACTTGGGCCTGGGCTGCGTGGATGGGAGCAGGCAGAATGTTGTGGGAGGCATGACTCAGGTCCATGTGACAGCAGAAGTGTTGGAGAACAGAAGGGTTGGAGGCCAGTTGTGAGGATGGCTCCTGCTCTGGGCCCTGGGCTTGCTGCCAGGCAGTGGCAGAGGTCAAGGTCAGTGAAGTTAGGGAGAGGGGCCCATAGCAGGCAGGTTGCCTCTTGTTTAGGCTGAGAACAGCAGATCAAGGTCAGAGAAGTTGGAATGGCAGGAGTAGTTGGCAGCTTGGGCATGGCTCTGTACACAGGCAGTGGGTCACGTCTGCAGGTGTTTTGTTACAGACTCACTGGAGTGCTGGTTACAGGCGTTCTGGAGGTCCCTGGTCAAGGATGCCCGTCCTGGAGCCGGAATAGGCAAAGCATTAATAATCCACCTCTTGGTTCCCTGCAGGGCCACGTGGTGCTGGCCACATCCCTGCGTTCTCCTGCTCTCCTTTCATGCCCTGAGCTGTCAGGTTTCTGTATCCAGGGGTTTTATATGCTGGCCATGGGCACCTGGGGGTAGAGGTCCATGCTCGTACCCAAACATCTGCTGTAGGGCGAGCTGTCTCCAAGAGGGGCAGTGTGTGGGGTTAGTGTAGCACCAGGGCTCTCAGCCATGGGGACATCCATGATGGAGCTCCCTGCTCTGCAGGGGCGGGTGCTCTCGCACACACCCTGTCCCACAAAGGGGCTTTGGGGGACCCCTTTACCAGATGCAGGGGGACCAGAAGTCCTGCTGGGACGGAACCTTTGCCTTTCTGACACCCAGGCATGGGGCCAGTGAATCAGCCAGCAGCAGGACAGCCCAGCAGATACCTCTCGCTGGATGCAGCCACCTCAGACTCGTGGGCACAAGTGGCTTCCTCCCAGCCACGTGGTGATGGCCCTTGGCATTTCCATCATCAGCAAAGCCCTTCCAGTGCCCCTGGTGTCCCAGGCACAGTGTTTAATGAGGAGGGACAAGGAGGGTAGGACAGTCCTGCAGGAAATGTTGCTCCTCCATGCGCACAGTCATTCTCTGACTGAGGAGTTTGAGAGCTGGGTCCAGCTTCTGCTCACGTCTCTTTTCCCAAACTCAAGGACAACACTGTTGGGGCATAGTGCAGTAGAGCTGGAAGGATAAAGGGGAGAAGGGGGAGCATGCAGCCGAGGTGATGGGGGTAGAAGCTGGTGGTATGGAAGTGTCCTCCCAAACACCTCTTGAGCCCCCAAAAGCCCACAGGGTCTTCAGTGAGGTGTGGGTATGGACCACGGCAGAGGGATCTGCTGTTGGTATCCTGGGGCAAACAGAGAGCATGTTGGAACAGGTATCAAAGAGTTGGAAGGGACCCACAAGGATCATCAAAGCACAACTCCTGATGCTGCACAGGACAGCCCAAGAATCACACCGTGTGCCTGAGAGCGTTGTCCAAATGCTTCTCAAACTCTGCCAGGCATGACCACTTTCCTGGAGAGCCTGTTCTAATGTCTGTCCACTCTCTGGGTGAAGAACCTTCTCCTCATATCCAGCCTAAGGCTCGCTGGACACAGCTTCTTGCTGTTCCCTCGGGCTCTATCGCTGGTCACCAGAGACAAGAGATTGTTGCCTGCCCTTCTGCTTCTCCTCGTGAGGAAGCTGCAGACTGCTATGAGCTCTCCCCTCAGTCTCCTCTTCTCCAGGCTGATCAAGCCATGTGACCTCCCTTCTCCTCGCATGGCTTCACCTCCAGGCCCTTCACCATCTTTGTAGCTCTCCTTTGGACATTAACAGGACCCCCAGGTGATGCTGGGCAGGTTTGGTGACGCTGGCACTGGTGCTATCTCCGGATGTGCTGCCCAGGGCACCTCGCTGGCAGGTGCTGCTGGTATGTGGTGACTGCTGGAGAAACCTGTCCCAGCACATCCCACTTGATCAATCACCTTCCCTGAATGCTGCTGGTCGGGCTGATGCTCGCAGCTCCCTGCCTGAGGAGCTGAGCTCATTCATTCCAAGGGACCTGTCAATACTGTCGATTGTGACACAGGCCTCTGTCAGAGAGAGGTCATGTTTTCATCAGGCCTTGCTAATCCCTATTTTCTCTCCACCTTTTCCCCCTGCCCTTGCATCCCTCAGCGAGTTGTTCAGCAGTGATGTGATTACTGCAGGACAAAGGTCGGCTTTCCCGATGTTTGTCAGAGCACTGCTATGTGAGCTGTGGGTCCATGGTGGCTTGGACACTTCAAAAGCGCTGCTTGAAGCAGGACAGGTTGTCCTGGACCTGGCCCGTGCTCACTTTGCCAGCAGTGCTGAGTGTTGACCCCCAGCAGCCTCTGCAGGGGCTGGTTGGGGGCGCAGGCTCTGCCCGGGTCTCCCTGCACAGTCCCCTGACCTCTCTGCTCCATGGTTCAGCTCAGGAGGGAGCAGAGCAGGGTGATAACAAAGGGAACATCCCGAGGAGGGTGCCAACACAGCTGGGAGTCATGCGGGTCAGTCAGGCTGGTTTCCCTGGAGCTGAAAGAACTGAAGCCAACCAGTCCTCAGAGCCTCCCTTTGGTCCAAGTCGGAGGTTTCCCCAGAAACTTCTAATGGGGTTTTCTGTCTGATAGATTGAAACAGGAGGTTTTACTTCCTTGCTTTGTCCTTGAGCAGTTCCACGGCTACTCCGAGTCCCTGCTTCCCCCTGAGGGTCCTTTTTGTCCCCTGCCCTGTCTTGGCAGGACTGCTCTGAGCACAGCTGGGCCAGCGTGGAGACAGGGGAGCGTGGAGGGGTTCCAGGGGAGGGGGGAAGGTGTGTGGGCAGGGTGCTCCAGTCAGGGCTGCGTGGAGAGATTGCCGTCCGTCTGCACCAGCATGGTAAATCGTGGCTTTTGTCTGAAAACACTCATTTTGTGCCAAAAGTTGGTGACTGGAGTGCTGCTTTTTGTGACTGTGTGAGGTCCCAGCACCAGCTTGTGCAGTGTGTAGATGGGTGCTGGTGCAGCCGCCGTGCCAAGGGAGATGTGGGCACACACGGGCAGTGCCTGGGCATGGCACTTCCCAGTGGTGAACCCCCTGCACGCCCCTTCCTGTCACAGCCTCCCACTGAAGGATGGGATGTGCAGATGTGAGAGGGGCAGGGAGGACTGCTGATCCTTCCCAAACGGCCCAGAAGTGAGAGGCAGCTGATACCCTCGCGTGTCCGAGCGCTGGTGGAACAGCCCCGGCAGTGTGTGGGTGTGCTGGAAATGTGTCCGTGAGGCAGGGCACTGATGTTAGCTATGTGGCCTCAAAACCCAGGGACTGTCTTGCACAGCCCCCGCAGCAGAGAGGGCACGTGCCGGATGGGATGGGATGGGATGGGATGGGCTGGGATGGGATGGGATGGGATGGGATGAGATGGGATGGGATGGGATGTGTATACTCAAGGAGATCTGTGTTTTGAAACACAGCAAGGTAGAACCTCGCCTTGATCACGAGGGCCAGGATTAATTACAGTGTGTAGTGGGGATGGGTACAATCGGCTGGCATCTCAGGGAGATGGAACAGCTGCATCCCTGAAGGCGCTGGGTATGAGTTAGGGGTCAGAGGTATGGACACACCCTTATGTTACCCACTGGATTTCCTTGTTATCTTCTGTGCTGTTCAAACCAGGACTAATAGCCAGACTTGTTTTCCTGGCTGTGTCATGCGTGGGGTAGCCATGAGGCAGGGGTTTTCATGGATGTAGAGCAACCTGCTCTGTAGGTACCAGTGCTGGCACAGGACAGAACCCCTAGATGTGTAGGAAAGCCCAGGTGAATCCCTAAAGTCTCTGACACTGGTGGGAAAATATCAGGCCCCAGCATCTGCCACTGTGGTGAATGGGAACAGGAAGCCAGGAATTTCAGCATCATACCATTATAAGGCAGAACTTGTATGAAGTCCCACTTTCCTCACACTGCAGTAATCTGTCCTGAGCTTTGTAATCAGTGCCTGTGCAGCTCAGCTTAGTGCAAGTTCTCCTAAACCCAGCATTAAGCTGCTCTCATAAGCTCTTATAGGTGGAACAGACCTGCCTAGGAAGCCTGGGGCTCATCCCAGCCAGCTAACCCATGTGACACAGTGCAACTCACCTGGCCTGCTCCTGGTTTCAAAAACTGTTCTTGGAAAGTTCTATTATTACTGGTTTTAGGACATATTTTTGAATACATTTTTTGTTCTGGCTTGGACAGGCCTCCTCCACTCATGCAGGTATTCTGACAGAAGAATTTTGAAGAGTCAGGCTTGGGGCAGTCATGCCTCCTGCTCCCGTGGACAGCCTCGGAATGGTTTCCGGAGCATGTGCCTGCTCACCCAGGTATCATTTGACTCACAGACATAAAAACAAATCTCACTGCTGAGGTCAGTAGGGAAACCTCTCAAATTGCTGTGCAGCTCAGGGTCACGTCACGGGTTTTCCTGCCTAGTTAATTCACTTCATGGGATGGATTTCCTCCTTCAGCGGACGGACGTAGGAGGGAACTTCCCTCGTCCTGCGCACCTGCAGCAAACCTGCGTGGTGGAGCTGTTGCACGAGGTGGTGCCACTGATTGCTGTGGCCCTTGGCAGGCTGTGTGGCCTCCTGCCATCCCAACCACATGTTGTGTCAGGTGAGTGGCGGCTGCTGAGTGCACCTCTCACTTCACGCGCTCGCCTTATCTCCCTGACAGCCCTCGGCAGCTGCAGAAGTGCTGCCTTTGGGAGCCCAGGCTGCTGCTGGCAGCAGGCACGGTGCTGTAGAGCCCAGGAACACGGTGACATGTCCCACCAGCCTCCTTCTATCTGTGACCTCTGGAAGGCACAGTGACTAGCTCACAGTGCCTTGCAGAATCCAGCGTGGGAATACAAACAACACCTGCGTCCTGAGGCTTTAGTCTCTCTCAGCAGGATATGGTGCTGACACCCAGGGCCATAGGACCAAGAGCCATATGACCTGAGGCCACAGGGAGACTCTGGGAAGAGCTCTAGCACATACCAGCACCATGCAAGGATCAACCACAATCTGTAGCTCACCATGCTCACCTCTGGGCCACGTAACAAGGATGAGGATGTGTCCCATCCATGTGATGCTAGGGATCTTTCAGCTCTTGACCCTAAGTTAGCTGATGTGTGTTCTCTTGGACTGGCAGGAGTGCCTGACAAGCCAGAGGCTTGGTCTGCCCTGCAGAGAGAGTCTGGGGAGAATGGGGCAAGAGGGACCTCATGCAGTTCAACACAGGGAAGGGCAGAGTCTGGCGCCGGGGCAGGAACAGCTCCCCAACACCAGTATGTGCTGGGCCACCCAGCTGGAAAGCAGCTTAGCAGAGAGAGCCCTGAGGGTGCTGGTAGGGAACAAGCTGAACAGGAGCCAGGAACACACCTTGGCAGGGAAGAAGGCGAATGGTGTCCTGAGTGCATTAGGTGAGGGCTGAGAGCAGGCACAGGGGGGATGCTTTCCCTCTGCTCAGCGCTGCGTGGGCCACACCTGGAGTGCTGCATCCGGTGCGGGGCTGCCCAGCAACAGGAGAGACACTGGACAGCTTCCAGTGGGGGGTCACTGCGATGAAGAAGACCCTGGAGCATCTCTCCTGCGAGGAAAGGCTGGGCGCGCTGGGGCTTGTGCCGCCTGGAGGAGGCTCGGGGGGTCGCGGGCAGGCCAGCACAGCTCTCCGGCCCCGGCAGGAAGCGTTTTAATTGCGAGGAGCTGTGAGGAGCCGCACCCCGAACGCCCGGGTGTCCGGGCCGGGCGGTGCCGCGCGGGGGAGCTGCGCGCCCGCAGCGGGACGGGGCAGCGCCGACGGCCGGAGCTGCCGGGCATCCCGCCGGGTCCCGGCCCGGCCCGGCCACCCGCCCGCAGCCCCCTGCATCCCCAGGAGCCGGCCCCGGGGCGCCCGGCCGTCCCAGCTGTCCCCAAAGGGCAGGATGTGTCACCTGCGCCGTCCCTCTGTCCTGCCGATCTCAGCGCGCCCGGACAGCGCAATGAACGGATCCCTGCGTCCGGTGCCGGGGGCATCCCGGACCTGAAGCCTCCCACCGCCACACCCCTGGCCTGGTTTGACCCACACCGTCTCCCTGCTGCAGGACCCCCTCGCAAGGCGCTGCTCTCGCGGGGGCCTGGACAAGCACGGGAAGGGGAGGCACCAAGGACATGCTTTCAGGGGCAGGTTTTTGCACTCACAGCTCCAGGCACAGACATGGTCCTTGCCTGCCTTGAGACTGTTAAATTCCCTTTTACCCAGACCTGGCAGTGTTTTTTCTTGTTGCACTTTAAAGAGCACTGTCTACCTGCATCCTCGAGCAGCCCTGGCTTTGCTCAAGCTCAGTAACATAGAATGGGGTCAGGTATGGGGGATGCTGGGCCCTCCTGCTCAGATCAGTTTGGGCCAATCTCCATCACCAAGACAGAAAAGCCAGAACAACACCTTCTTGCTCTGCTGTCCTCTTCAATCTGTGGATTCGTCTTGTTTTTTTTCTTGAAGGAGGAGTGTTCAGACTCTAGAGATGACTGCTGTGAACCCAAAGTGGCTGTCAGTTTCTCTCCTTGCCCCCAAAGGACAGGCTTAAACCCATCTTTAACCCAAATTAAATACCACCAGAAATGCTTTCTTCCCCTTAGAAAGAAATCAACAAGGGATGTCAGTAACATATGAAATCCTTCCTTTTAGTTTTGAAATACTGTCGTTGATTTGTTTTCCTTCTGTTTTTCCAGCCTTTGAAAGCGGTCATTAGGAAAAGGCCTCCACAGTTTTGGGTGCTGTTTGCTGTGGCAGCTCTCAGGGCTGGTCTCACTGCCAGCCCTGGCAGTGCCATGACTGCACAGGGGTCTGGTGCTCTGGGCCAGCTGGAGGCTGGGCCAGCTGGGCACAGGCTGGGCACTCCAGAAGCCCTGATGTGGCAGCCTCAGGACAGCCTGTGCTGACAGATGGAGTAGCTGCCCTCAGGGAAGTTGAGCCATGGAAACAGAAGTGAAGGAGCCGTGCTCAAGAGACCTATTATCCTTGAAAGAGGCTGGTGGGGGGAGGCTTTTAGACATGCCTTTTGCCTCCCACTGCTCTCCATTTGCCAAAGGTTGGCTGTCCTTCTCCTCCCAGCCTTCCTGGTCGCTTCTCCTCCCCCTCTGTTCTGCTCAGCCCTGCTGCAGGGACCCACAGGGCCCTGCCCCCTTCTCCACAGGCTTCCCTTCCCAGGGAGGCCAGAGGAGAGGGAGGGACAGCGCCATCCCACACGAATCCTGAGGTCAGCATCTTCTGCCATCCGCTGTGCCACAGCCGCTTCCTCTCACATACAAGATGTTTTCTTTGTGTCTGGCTCCATTCCCGCAGAGTGACGGTGGGAGAGAGCGATGGGATGGAGGAGTTTAGAGAGTGCCTGGTCCCAGGGCTGCAGGCACCAGGTTTGGGGTGGTTTTGGGGCACGTGTGCATTAAGGACCGGGGGTGCTCGGCTTGTGCACAGCCTTGCTTCAGCAAGAGCTTAAGTGGCCTCTCCTGCCACTTGCTGTGCAGGTGACTTCTGCCTGTGACCCGTGGGCATGTTTTGAGGAAAATGTGAGCCTGGGCCATACTCAGGACATGGTGCTGGCCTGTGTTGGTGTGTTCACAAGGGCATCTCAGGTTTCCTTCTGTGTCAGTGAGGCCCGGCCACTGTCACGGCACTGCCGACACCTCCGCAGCAGAAGATGCTGTGCCTGTGCTTTCCCTGGGAACACTGTGTCCAGAACATTTCCGTTTGGCAGGAGGTGCAGAAGGATACAGGACTGCCAGAGCACAGCCGCTTCCCGACGGCGTCAGCCTGAATTTCCGTGAGCACACAGAGGTCTGCACTCATGGCGGGGAGCCTGTCTTGGAACACGCTGCGTGTGTGACCCCAGAGTGTGCGGTGTGACTGAGAGCCACGGCGTGCCGTGCCATGCCATCGGGACCACTTCCTTGTCACCCAAAGGACGGCGGGTGAGAGCCAGGCTGTTCCTGGAGATGGAAAAGGAGCCAGACAGGCCGTAAGGATGGCTCTCCGTCCGCCCCCAGCTCCCTGGCACAGGCAGGGTGGGATGCACAGGTTCGCCGGGTGCAGACCGGCAGCGCAGGCCCTTTGGGGACGTGGGTGGCGGCTCCCCAGAGCAGCTCCACGTGCCGGGGCTCCCCGCAGCCTGCTCCGGGCGGGCGATGACCGGGTGCTCCGCAGAGCCGGAGCAGCGGGCTGGGGGGAGCCCCCGCCGCAGGTGGGAAGCGCCGCCCGGGGCGGCCCCGGTCCCGCCCTGCCGCCCGCTCTGCCCCGCCCGGGGCTCGTCCCGCCGCCGAAGGGGAAAGGACAGGGAGAGGAGCGGAGGGAGGATCGGAGGGAGGACCCGGAGGAGGAGCGGGGCGGGAGCCCGGGCCGGCCCCGCCCGCCCCGCGGGGGACG
>VWPU01020687.1:0-10752 GCA_013398955.1 Callaeas wilsoni
GAGCCGCCGCCGCCGCCGCTGCCTGTCGCTCCCCGCGTGTCCGCGGCCCGGAGCTGCGCGAACTGCCCCCCTTCCCTGCCGCCCTGCGCACCGCACCCACCCCGGAAAGAGGCGGCTGAGCCGGGACCTCAGCACCGTGTGTGGATATCGAAAACGGGGCTGTCGAGAGGAGTATGCCAGGTTCTTGTCGGGGTGTCAGCCGCTAGGAGGAGGGTACCAGGCAGAAGCTGATGCACAAGTTCCACATGAAGAACTTCACTGTGAGAGACTGTCCTGAGAGGGTGTGGAGTCTCCCTCACTGGAGAATTTCCAGAAACCGTCTGGACACAATCCTGTGCCATGTGCTCTAGGATGACACTCCTTAAACAGGGAAGTTGGACTAGGTGATCCAGTATGGCCCCTTCCAGCCTGACCGATGCTGTGATTCTTTGACGCGTGTGGAAGAGGATGGTCCCTGCAACAGGAGCTGGCCCCTCTCATGGGAGCTACTCCATAAAGAGCCAAGTGGGTGTGAGGAGAAGGAGTAGTAAAGAGCTGTGTGAGGGGAGCTTGTGGAGAAACCAAAGGGGGAAGAGTGCATAGTCTCCATTTGCAGTTGGTTTAATTTCCCTATGGCATAGAGAAGAAGACAATTCAGCTGCTTACTAGGCGATGTTGCTGTCTCTGACCTGACACATGGGAAGGAAATCCTTCTCTCTTTATACATGGGATGTTGAAGCAGAGGATGTAATTACCTGAGACTCCACAGATGGTCAGTGCCAGAATAGGCTGGAGGCACAGCTTTGCCATTCTCCACAGTCACAAGTCCTATGTCCTTCCCTCAACGATTCCCACAATTGTAATTGCTCAGTTACAGGTCCTCGTGTTAAACCCAAGCTGTCAATGAGGAGTCATGTAGTTCAAGAGGAAGAAAATAATAACTTGTCCCTCTGAAACACAGATGGCAGCCAATAGAAGCTCTGCTCAACATGGTACAACCCATAAAGCATTTTGGTAACATGGTTTTAAATAGGGTCTTGGAGAATCTCATCTCACCACGTTCAGGGAATATAAAATTCTTTTTCCTCTGCTATTACAATGCTTTGTCCTCTCTACAACCACTGGTTAGTGTCTGATTCTGTGTGCTCTGCTTCACTGTGGGAAGAAGCTGGATGCTTCCCCACCAGTTCAATTTGTTCCTATTGAAAAAGCCTAAACGTTGTGAAAATCAGATTCAAATCTATTTCAATAGTGTGGAAATCAATTCCTGCAAAGAAGTTGGGATTTTTACCCATCCTGCACTCCCAAAATAAAAAGAACTATTGTTCTTTCTTCAGTTTTAGGTTCATCTGTATTTTTTAAGTCCAACTGTATTCTCCTGCCACAGAACCAGTCCACCTGAACACTGCTTCACTTCCACAAGAGTATTTGCACATGCACACATTTTTCATATCTCCAAGTAAAAAACCTACTGCTTCATGACAGATAGTTACCATGTGTCTAGTCATCTTAAAAAAAAATCTTCTGAAAAAGAGTTGTTCACACATTAGCAAGAGATCAAAGCCACATACTGTTCATTAAATGAAACTCAGTTGTTGCATTTTGTTTGTTTATTTTAGTTTAATAAGGTAGGATTTATCTGAAAAAAAATAGAAATTAAATAAAATATAGAAAAATTTAAAAATATAGAAAATCATAGCACGGTTGTGCTTGGAAGGGACCTTAGAGATCATCATCATTCCAACCCCCCTGCCATGGGCATGGATACCTTCCACTAGACCAGGTTGCTCAAGGCTCCACCCAGTCAGGGATGGGATGTCCCCAGCCTCTCTAGGCAACATTTTGCAGTACCTCACCACCCTCACAGTAAGGAATTTCTTCCTATTATCTAGTCTAAACCTGCCCTCTTTCAGTTTAAGGTCTATCACTATATGTCTTTTTAAAATATTTCTCTCCAGCTCTCTTGTAAGCTCCCTTTAGGGACTAGAAGATGCTGTAAGATCTTCCTGGAGCCTTCTCCAGGCTGAACAACTCCAAGTCTCTCATAGGAGAGGTGCTCCATCCCTCCCATCATCTTTATGGCTTCCTCTGGACTTGCCCCAGCAGGTCAGTGTCCTTCTTGTTCAGGATGACCCCCTGAATCTGGACACAGCATTCCAGGAGAGGTCTTACAAGAGCAGAGGGGGGAGAATCACCTCCCTCGATCTGCTGGTCACGCTGCTTTTGGTGCAGTACAAGATCTGTTAGGATTTCTGGGCTGCAAGCACACATTGCAGCTCATTGAAGCTCCGGCTTCCTGTCTACCAACACCACCAACTCCTTTTCCCCAGGGCTGCTCTCAATCCACCCTCTGCTCAGCCAGTATTTCTGCTTGTGTTTGCCCCAATCCAGTGCAGGACCTTGTTCTTGGTCTCGATGGACATCACAAGGTTCACATGGCCCACCTCTCAAGCCTCTCAAGAATCTTCTGCATGGTATCCTTTCCCTCCAGCCTGTCAACCTCAACCACACCACACAGCTGAGTGTCATTGTTAGACTTGTTGAGGATGCACTCCGTCCCACCATCCATGTCTCTGTAAAAGATGTTAAAATTAACCTTATTCGTGATTCTTAGGCATGAACACTAGATAATGCAACATTTTATGCACAAGATTGAAATAACTGAAAGAGCAGCCCAAAGTTGCAAATGTAAACTAAATGCCTTATTGCCTTACCTTCTGAGTCTGTGTCAGTGGCATAAATTAAGGTCCAGTAGAAGGAAGGCCACTGTATTTGCTTTTATTAAAATTGTCAATGTTTATCATTAGACATTGAGCGCTGATGCTGAATCACTGCACTGTAACATCACCTAACCCCTTCAAAAGATAGGTCTTCCTACTGTCATATTAAAGAAGAGAGGTTAAGTCATGTCTCTTACTGCAGTGTCTCATTCTGAGAAATAAAGCTCACAAACTGCATCTGGAAATAATGGAATACTGTTGAATCAACAAAGAAGTGCATTTCAAAGTCCGTGCCTGTTCCCATCTAGATAGGAACCCTATAATAGTGCTGTATATTTTTACCTTAGGTTGAGACAAATGGGAAAATTGGAAAGCATGATTTCTATCAGCTGCAGGAAAAATCTATGTCTCTTTAACCTGCACTGCCACCTGCTTAAAAGTGTGGGGAATCTCAGAACTGCTTGCAGCGTTCCTAATGCAGAAGTCACTGAATACGGCAGATGTCTTTCCAATAAGTCTGTTAATACGGATTTTGTGACATGACATGCTTTTAAAGACCTATAAATGTTCATTACCCTTTTTGGTAACTGCAAGTAATTGAACATTTCCTTAAGTTTTCTAAGTAGAGAAAACCTATTTAAAAGTCTACTTTCCAAGATTTAGCTGCTACTGGCCATTTTCTGCACTTCCTGGCTTATTTGAAATGCTAAATAACTATATCTCTAAGCTAAATAAAAATTGCAGGAAGTTCTTCAAAGCATACCTCCCTTAATTGATGTGGGCTTTTTAAAAACATGGTGAGAGATGTCATGAGGAAAATTTAAAGTATCTGCTCCATCGTTCCTTACACCTCCAAATGTCTAGTCTTCAGTGAGATATTACTCAGCATGGTGGTTACATGAAAGTCCCAAGCAAAACTTAATTATTAAGAGCTGAAAATAATGTATTACTGATGCTTATTTAAGTAACAGCAACAGTCATTCAAATAGTTCTCTGCTTGAAATTCTGAGAGCTCAAAGCAAACATTTTCTCTAATCAAAGGGTTCCAGGTCACGTTCCCATCTGTACTAGGAGGAAGGGGGATCAGATTTCAGTCCATCACCACTTTTTCATGAATTAACACATGCGTGAAAAAGTTCTTACTTTCAGCTGTTCTTGCAACACAGTTTCTCCTCGTCCTCCTCTCATAAAAAAAAAAAGTTGTTTATAGTTGTTTTGAGTACTGTAAGGCTCCAAGCTGTCCTTCATTCGCAATTAAATAGTGTTTATAAAATGCACACCCGATGGCGAGGGATGATTCTCTGCAGAGCAGGGGAACCATTTGGGAGCACGGTGCCTGGATGTACATGGCACCTCCTGGTGTTCCCCTCCCGTGCCAGAGCCAGAGCTAGGAGCAGAAGTGCCACTGATGTGCAGCGGTTTCTGGAGGAGCTGTGTATGTTGGATTGCACAGATGTGATTCTTTTCAGTGTCACTCATTTGTTATCTCCCACAACACATTTCTGACAGCAGAAGTGTTGCAAATGAATAGGAGTCAAAGACTCTCACCTGGGATTGGAGGGGAGGCTTGTAAAATGGCACAGGGATGTGCAGGAAGACGAGATAGAAATGTTTTCAGGTGAAAAGGCTAAATAACACATCCCTGTGGTTTCCCAGGCATATACAGAAGCTTAATAATTGTGCCAAATATGGCGTATTATTTCAAGTATGAGCTAATTCAGTCCAATTTCTCTATTCCATCTGAGTTTCTTAAGCACTAACTACTGGGCAGAAAATAGGACAGAATTACCCTGTTTCCATGTAAATGGTTTTATAACAGTTAGTTGATGGAACATGATTTATGTTTGTTTGCACTGTTAATGCATTTCTGAAAACCTAAGAAATGGAAGAAATAAGGTCATACCTCTTTCTCAAATTATGATAAATAAGGGATCCAGAAGCATGCTTCCGAGAGAACAAGATCCATCACTTCAAATATGCAATTAGTGTCTATAAGAAGAGAAAATTCAATATAACTTTCAAAATGGTATGTCAAATTATCATAATTGTTGGATGTTGGTTAACAATGACAAGTGTATTTCAATATAGTGCCAAATATAAATGAATCGAGAGTACAGTCTATGTAAAATGTCCAATTATAGTGAAGGCAAAAAAAGCCAAAACAGAAACCTGAAGGTAATCTAATGTGACTGCATGTTGAGCTAAGGATACGAAACCAACTGGCCTGGATTTTGAACCATACATAACTGTGTATGAACCATAGCAAACTGTGTAAAGGATCAAACAATGTAATTAAATCCCGTTTCTTTATAATTTTGAAAACTCTGTTAATAAGAAACCTTTCAGTGAATGACAGTGATAGCCTTAGTTATGTTGGGACAAGGCAATAGCTAGATTTTCAGCTGTCACATATGAAAACAAATGTTTTATTTAAAACATTTTTATACCTAACAGTAACAGATACAACAAAGCATTTGTCAGTACAGCTGCATTTTGTATATATATAAAATATTTTCACATCTTTCCCTCTTTTTTTTTTTGGTTATTACTTGCCTTAATATCTCTAAATTTAAAAAAACTCCCAGGTAGAAATTCCTTCTTGTTCTGTATTATGCAGTTTTTCCTTTTAAATAATAACAAAAAGACCTGGAAAGAGAGCATAATAAATTTACTTTTAATGGAATTAGATATTTTAAATATAGTACTTGTATTTAGTTTACTTCCTGTATCTGAATTTTGTTTTCTGAAATCTTGAATATATATTATATATTACATATTACATAAATAATAGTTTATAATATATGCATGTATTTATTTTGTATTATAAAGCACCTTAGAATATCAATTCCTGGTGTAATTTATTACACTGCAAATATAAGAAATAAAGAATCAACTAAATCTCATTTGAAAATTTGTTGTCTCCTCCATGAAAGGTCTGGTAATTTTGCAGTATCATTATGTAGGGAACTACATCAATTTCACCAGCTGGCTCAAGTAGGTCCAGCTATTGAGTTTTGGCACTATTAGCTTCTTGAATCTGCATGATTTGTAACACTTTACTCCTCATGTGGTACCAATGGTACCATTACAGAATAGGGGAGCATTTCATACAAATAAAGTAAAAATATCTGGCATTTGGAATTTAATAACATTGGAAATAAAGAGAAATATGAATAAAATGTTATGTTTCAACCTGACTAGGAGAAGGCAGGAAGGTTAAAATGAGCAGCTCATTCAGTGTCTGACCTTCAGTCCCAGTATGTGATTCATATTGGGAGGGGCTGTCAGATACTCAAAGAGGAGAGAAAACAGTAGTCAGAAACAGCACAAAGGTTTGTTATTTCCCCTTTCATATTTCCTCCTGGCAATTTAGATATGAATCTGAATAATTCCTAGCACTTTTTGTCATTTATGACTTAAATTCCTTAAGACAACATGTACCATATATTATATTTCAAGAAAGTATACAAAGAGGACCCTTTCACCCAAGGCAATTTAGTCATGATGAGGAAATCTGTCTTAAACATTAAACTGGTGTCTTGTTTTCTTAAATCTTCTCTTGTGAAACCAGAACATCCTTACTTGGAAATACTGGCTGGCTCTAGAGGAAGGGATCCCAGAAGCCAGAAATGATTCCGGGCCCATTCCAGAGGAGCATTTCTCTCTCTCTGCCCTGTGCTATTTCCGTTCATGATAGGCAGGAGGCAAAGAAGGTGGCATGAATTGACAAGGTAGTGCCCATTGCCTGTCTTCATGTGGGGTCCAGGGACAGGGAAAACAGCAAATAACCTTATCTTTTCTGCACACTTACACCCAAAATATAGTTGAATGAGTTGTGAGAAGTTCTCATTCCTTTGAATGAACCTGGGCCTTGGATCACCACCCTTAGCTCATCATTGCTGCAGGAAAACAGATTAGGACTCTTGTTTTGATCTCACTTGAATGGAAACATCAGTTACAATTTTTCCAAAGCACATCACGTGCAAATTGAGATCACTAAGTGGGGCCACTCAAAAGGAAAATCAATGATTTGAACTAAATTATGTTTATGTTTACTGTATGCAAACCTGTATTCAACAGAGTTATTGTAAATATATGCTATTACTCACCTCCTTAGTTTACTGTCTCTGAACTAACTACAGCTATGAGAGGCATTATTTTCACAGAAAATCAACATGCCATCAGTTTCTTAGAATTTAGTAGCAAAAATGAAATGTTCGACCAGCATTCATCCGTTTTTAATATTTCAATTTTTTTATGTTCTGACAGAAACATCAGCAAGAAAAAACTATACAGGAGTTTTATCTAATGTGTGTCCAATAGGGTGACTAACAAAGAGCTCTGTTATGTTGAGATGATTTATCTGGTGAACACTTTCTTCCTATACATGTGTAAGTATATGAAAATTCCATCACGATTCACGATTTCATTTGCAGTAATTATTTTGTGCCAGCTGTTATATATTAATCTGATGGATAAAATATCTTATTTCTACTGTAGGTAAGATACTTCAGCAGGCAGCAGAACTGTATAGTAACAATGACTAACACTGCGCATAGTAATCAGTTTAATCATGTCTTCCCTTAATGCTTGTAAGCTAAATTTGCTTCTGTTCTCATGGAATTATTTTGTAAATTTTGGTCTTTGATATTTAATCAAGTATGCATTCTTCCTGGCTTGCAACAAAACAATTTTTTACCCCATTTAATGCTTATCAAGCTTACTCAAAATAACAATTTTAAATAGATTTTACAATATGGTATCTGATCTAGCCATAAGGATGCTGTGATCTTGAGTGGTATAATCATGTATGCAGACTGAAGAAAAGCTGTAAAGCTTCATTTCTTTATAAAGGGATTACAAGTGTTTCTTAAAATTGATCTTTTAATTTTATATGCCTGCTGAAGAGTGTGATGAAAATAATCATGATACAAAACATAGATGTTTTAGATAATGATGTGTGTCCTGCTTGTGCTGGTTCTACCTTGTCAGGATTAGCTAGCAACTCCAAAATACAGACACATATTCAGTACTGCTAACACACGTAAAATCCCGACATAATAGAAAGGGGAAAGTACTTCATCCCGGGTGATATTTGGGACACTTAATTGTGGCAGAAAAACTACTGTAGCATGGAGTATGCAATAAGGTATCAGCATCACAAAACAAATACTGATGTGTGCTCTGAAAACTTCATTTTGTGATTTTCCATGCCACAGAAGTGTCTCATTTCTATCTTTCTCCCTAGTGTTTACTAGAGAGGAGTATCAAGAGCAAATGTGTGAATGTGTGGGTGCATAAATTCTTTGCCCATATCTTTTCCATGGTTCTACTTACTAGGAGGGAAAGTGTAATTTCTACCTCAGCTGACAGTCTCTTTGGCTTCTGTGCTGCAGCGTGGAGAGGGAGGGATCTCAGGTTCTGCATTCCAGTGACTCACTGCTGGCTCTGCAGCTGCCTGGTAGCAGGCAGAATTTGGGTATTCCTGTGCTCAGGAGTCTGTTGAACTTCAAAAGCAGAGAAAAGACCCAGCAATGTATTGACTCCAGCCTCACAGGCTGCATGTTTTTGGTATGCATATTTATAATCAGTTTTCTCTGTGAATACAGATATCTGCAAGGTATCGTCTAAGTCATTAGCAATATTAGAGCTATGATTGTTTCTTAACTTTAGAACTTGTGTTTGCGTGTGCCAATAATGCATGCTGTGGAGGGGTCAGGTTCTTGGGACCTAGAGGAATTAAAATTCTGCTGAGGTATGTCTCAGTCCCCTGTAAAACTGTCTGAGATACAAAAAGGAACAGTGTTGCAGAAAGGGGTGATTTATTTGTAAATGTGTTGAGCAACATTAGCATGCTATGTCATTTTATATAAAAGACTTTCTTGGATTCTTTCTAGCTTATACTGAATAATAGATAGCACTAGAAAAATTACATAAACCGGTATTTAAAACATGGTGAAGAAAACAGTTTTATTCAAGAAGTGGTATACAATCATATAATTAAAGGCTGTAACATAATGCATTGTTCATTATGGGGTAAAATTAAGATTGCTCATACATTTCCTGAAATGCTTAACAATGCAGGTCTGTATTCTCTCACCTTGCTTTTTAAATTAAATTTTTATTATTCCAGTGGTTTAAATGATCTTCTCACATCTGGTGGTATTCACTGACAAAACCAGTACTAAGTAACAGAGAGCTACAATAAAGATTTTTTTTTTACAAAACATATATATTAGCTAAGCTCTTTGGAAAGTAATTAAAAAACAAGTTTCTATTAAACAATTACCTATATTAATCCTACTGCCCTGACAGGAATTTGACTAATGCTTATTAACCCACTGCATTGAACAGTGGCCTATAGAACTGTTGTAATAAGATTTTATGAAGAGTTACCAATTTAAAATTTCATTCCTTCCCAGTGCATGTACGTAATTACTATCGACACCAATGTGAGTTACAGATTCATTACACAGTACGCACTGAGAGGAGAGAAAGGCTCCTACAGAGAATGTGGATCTGTTCATATCTATCTCTCAATTGTTTACACTCTAGGGAATAAGGAAAGGTCATTCTCCCAGGCTTTTCTCCTTTCCTGCCAAAGTATGAGCCAAATTAAAGTCAATTGGAGTTTCATTGGAGCTTTCAGACATCGTAAGTATTCAGCTTGTTAAACAGGTTTATTTCAAAGATCTTATAAACAACAACTCCCCCCAAAAAAACCCAGCCTTAAACAAACAAACAAAAAAAAAAGATGCCTGCTTTGTAAAGCACTAAAAGCTTCAGTAAAAGCTGCTTATGCCAAGGTTTCAGTCATCTCCGCAGTTATAGTTACATAGATACTGGCTCTCCTAAAATCATCGGAGTGATGGTGTAACTTAACAATAGCTCTCAGAATCTCCTAATCATAAAGGAATATATGTTTTTCAAAATTGGAATGATCAGGTTTTGCTGCTTCAATAATTATTGCTGTACAACAGAAGACAAAAAGAAAACAAAAATAACAAACCCAAAGCCTTCCTAACAACATAATCTAAAAATACTAAGATTGTCTTGCAGCTGTTGATCTTTATGTTAAAAAAAGACAAGAACAGCACAGATGTTTTGAAAGAAAGATATTAACCACCTACTAGTTAAATTTATGCTGTTGTGGAATTAATCCTGTTAGCAAGCTGAAGGTTGACATCAATACAGAAAGACAGCCTTCATATTGATTTAAGCAAATACAGATCCAGGAGTATTCAACACTCAAAGCATAGCTACAGAGCCTGGGTGATACACTTAGATTGTTTCCATGATCCAGTTAGAGACATAGGGACCCTGGACTTCCAGAACCCTCAAGCTTTTCTTTTCTCTTAAACTTGAGGTCTTCCAAGTGAAAACATGCAATCTTCTGTCTAATGTTGAGTGACTCAGTCACATGAACTCTACAGTACTTTAAAACCATGGGAAAACACCTTTAGAATAATACCAACCAAACCCTACAAATTATGGTTTTGTTAATGACACCAAGAAGAAGGCACCGTTAAAAAAGTTACTGAGTCTGGATCCCTTTTTCGTTTGTTTGCTTTAAGGAAAAGCCTCCCCATAATATGAATAAAAGATCCAGTACAGTGTAGAATGTCCTCCAAATTAGACCTGGCAAAACAGGATGCAGAAAAGCTTTGAAGCCTGTGAAGCTTTCACTGCAACTCAGAAAACAGCAAGTTATCACCCAGGAAAATGGAGCAACTCTCTTACATCCTCTAACCTCTCTCCGCTGGTGCAAGCCAAGGCAGCTCTTGGGCCTGGATGCCAGATCTGATGTTTAAACAATTCCTCAGCACTTCTAACTCTACTCTCTTGGATGCCAACCAAAACTTTTTTAAGAGAGGAGTCAAGAAAAAGAGCATTTATACTATAAATGCAGGGGAAATGCCACCATCACAGCAAATGTGTAGCTATTGCATAGCATCTCCTAAAAGAGACCTTGGAGCAGAAGACAACGAATGTGTCAATTTTCCCAGTACTTAAGCTCAGAATTGCAATTCACTTGTGTCTCGGTTTGGACAGG